>PVJL010016198.1:0-21763 GCA_004026885.1 Lyroderma lyra
GGACGGGCGCGGGGGGCGGAGAGGGGCGCGGGGGGGCGGGGGGCGGCGGGCGGCGGGCGGGGACGGGTGCGGGGGGCGGCCCTGCAGGCCCGAGAGGCTCGGGCTCCGCCGCCGGCCGCATGGGGCGCAGCGCGGCCCGCGGCTCCGGGGCGGCCGAGGCGGCGACGCGCCGCTCGCTCCCAGGCAGCCCCGCCCGCGGCCGCCGCGCCGCCCCGCTGTAGCCCCGGAGCCGCGTCGGCCGGCCGGCCGGGGAGGCGGCGCCTGCAGCCCGGCGGCGGCGGCGGCGGCGGCGGCGGCGGCGGCGGCGGCGGCGGCGGGAGGGGAGCGGCGCGCGGCGTCAGCGATGCAGGCGCGCCGCCTGGCCAAGCGCCCCAGCCCGGGCGGTCGCCGCGGGGGCCCCGCGCCCGGCCCGGCCCCGGAGAGCGGGAGACCGCCGCTACCGCGCGGCGCGGGCACGGGCACGGGCCCCCCTCGGGCCGCGGGGGCCGCCGCGTCGCCCGCGCTGCTGCTGCTCGGGGAGGAGGACGAGGACGAGGAGGGCGGGGGCCGGCGGCGGCGGGCGCTCGGGCGGGGACCGGAGAAGCCCCGAGGGGGCGCGGAGGAGGACGAGGACGACGACGAGGAGGACGACGAGGAGGTGGTCGTTGAGGTGGTGGACGGCGACGACGACGACGACGACAGCGAGGAGCGCTTCGTGCCCCTCGGCCCCGGCCGTGCGGTCCCCAGGGGCCCGGCCCGGGGCGCGCTGAAGGTGCGTGCGGGCGCGGGACCGGCCGGGCCAGGGATGGGTGCGTGCCGGCGCGGGACCGGCCGGGCCAGGGAGGGGTGCGTGCGGGGCGCGGGACCCCCGGGAGGGGTGCGTGCGGGGCGCGGGACCGGTCAGCCCCGGGGAGGGGTGTGTCGGGCGCGCGGGCAACGCGCAGGGACCGGCCCGCTCCTCCTCGGGCCCTGCACGCACCCTCCCCAGGGCTGCCGCGGCCCCTCGCCCCGAGGCCAGCTCCTCTTTGCTCCTCTCCGGCGGCTGCAGGAAAAGGCCACGGGTCCCTGTGAGGTCGGGGACTTGGAGGCGGAACGACGAGGTAGGACGCCGGTTTGCGCCAAGTGGGGACGGGCGGGGTAGGAGGGGTGAGATCATCCTTCCCTGAGGAAGCAGGAGGGTCCCCTTCTCCTGACTTTGAGGGCGCACCCAGCAGACGGCACCTCGCAGGCAGCTTCTCCGGTCAGTGTCCCAGCCCGTCTTCCTGCGGGAACAATCGCTGATGAGTTTCCGTGCGGGCGGGAGGGAACCGGAGCGCCCGGTGCAGCGAACGCCCAGCCCCTGGCTTCTGCATGCGTGCAGGGCAGCCCTCCCCTGCTCCCGCTGGCCATGGCGCGGCGTTTGGGCCTTTTCCCTCCTCAGAATGTACACAGATGAGCAGGGAGGAGGTGGGGGAAATGAGGGAGGGGGCGCGCTGGGATCTGGCATTGAAATCGGATGTGAGTTTCTCCTGAGGGTTCTGTCCAAGCCCCCAGAGACGGTTGCATTTTGTGTGTGTTCAGGAGAGAAGGGGTTTGTTATTACACAACCGACTGGCTGGGCTTCCGGGCGCGTGATTGGACGAGGCGAAGCACGCCGAGGGGCATGCACAGTGTGTGTTGCTAAGAAGTTTTGAGGGCAGCAAGTGGCAAGCGTGCAGGGAGTGCTGCGTTCTCAGGAGTGGTCCTCGGAGTAGCCGCCTGACTGTTTCCTGGGGTTCCCAGAAGGTATCGGCGTGTCGGGAAGAAAAAGGAAACGCACGCACAAGCGAGCTGCGTAGACAGAGACTTTATGTTTGTGTGGGGGCTTGCCGGAAAGTCAGCTCCTCAGAGCAGCTGGGGCGGCAGCGTTTGGAAGAGCCCCAGAGTAGACTCGGGCGCAGAGTTCCCTCCCAGGCCACCCTGGAAGTGTGTGCGCTGCGGGCATGTGGGGCCACAGCGGGCGTCTGGGACCACAGCTCGGTGCAATCCACACCAGGACCACGGCGGCCCCCGCAGCCTGTCAGAAAAGCCTGTGCTGGGTGGCTGTGGGACAGAGCTGGGTTTGGATGAAGTCCTGTGGCATGGGTGACATGGAGTCCTATGAGGGGTGGGACTCCTTAGCATTTTTGTCCAGAAATAACTGAAAATGTGTCTTGTGGTTTGAACAGTGCTTGCAGAGTGTGTGAACAAAAATTAATTGTAATTTATGCTCTGTGAGCCAACAAGCCCAGCGTAGGGGGCGGCGCACCCCATCTATAAAAACAGAGTAACTAGGGTGTGAGAATCCGCAGTGTCCAAAAACGTGTTTTCACACCTTCTCACAAACTTCTGGTGAAGTCTCTCAAAATGGGCTTCCTCTCGTGATGTGTTCGTTCCCCATAACTTTTCAGGAATGCACGTGCTGAGTGGTTTGAGGTATAATTTGTGTAATTTTTTTACTCCTTTCACGCCATCTCGAACTGCCCCCAGAGAAATTTTCTAACGGAATATCACAGGATGGTCTTCTCGTGCATACAGAAAGGCCAGCGTCTTACACGGACGCACTCGTTTATGCAAACATTAATGAGCACCTACTACGTGCCAGGGGCTATTGCACAGCAGTGAGCACCTTCCAGATGCGTGCAACTGGCCGGAGGTGTCATAGGAACAAAGAAACAAATAAGCGCAGTGCGTGAGGTTGTGAGGCACGCTGTGAGGGACACAGTGACATCCCAGAGTCCAGGAGGAAGAAGGGAAAGCTGTTATGGACCAGACCTCCCTGCGGAGGGGACATCTGATCTGAGACCTGAGACACACAGCCTGACAAGAAGACGTTTGCAGGAAGAGGGAATGGCAGACACGGAAGTCCCCGTGTGGGCAGGGGGGCGCAGTGAGCGTGGTGGCAGGAGAGCCGCCAGGGGCCTTGTCGAAGGGTGGGGACTCAGGCTTGCAAGGGGCTCCGGCGTGTGGAGTGTGGAGAGCGGCAGTTAGGTGGCTGTCACTGGAGTCCAGGTCGGGGGGAAGGTGACAGGAGTGAGTCCCAGAGGAGCAGACACGTTCGATGTCTCTTGTGAAGATGGACTGGCAGGAGCTTGCCGACGGGTTCGCCGAGGGGTCGGCAGAAGGACGGAATCCAGGGCGAGCCCCCAGGACGAAGGTCGGGGTCATGGGTGCTGTCGGTTATAGCCGGGGACACTAGGAGAGCAAAAGATCCGTGTGGTGGAGGAGCCAACTCTCTGTGTGAGACCTGGGGCGTCTGAGGTGACGTCTGCAGGCGGCTGTGGGGTGTGGGGCGGAGGGGACAGGTCGGGTGGGAAGAAAAATGGGCGAGTGCCCTGCGTGCTGAAGTCACTAACAGCTGGGACTGGGCAGGGGCTCACGGGCTGGGGTGGGAGGTCTGGGCCTGGGGGTCGGGGAGGAGGAGTCAGGCGCAAACCTGGGGGGTCCAGTCCGGCGGCCGAGAGGAGGAACTCCGGGCGTCCTGACCGGCGCGGCAGGCTGCCGACATGTCACACGAGATCGGGCTGGAGGCATGCGTGTTCAGGCTCGAGGACGTGCCGTTTGGGGGTGTCCTTGACCAAAAGCGTGTGACGTCGGCGATGTGACCACCGTGGCTGAGCAAGGGACCGGGCAGAGAGGCCGCAGCGAGACAGACGGAGAACTTCCAGCCGAGGTCGGGGAAGGTGGTAGAGAGAAGGGCAGTTTGTGGGGGGCACCCGGCCTAGAGATGGAGCCTGTCCAGCCCGCGGCCCAGCACCAACCCGGGGACGTTCTCAGAACGTGACGCCCAGGGTGCACGGACCCTTCTGTAGCTCATCAGCTGCCGTGTGTGTGAGTGTTTCACGGTGCGGCCCAGGGATGCCACCAGCTTGGACACCCCTGGTCCGGACTCTTTTTGTTTAAGCTAGGACACACTGAACGCCACTGGCGTGACTGCAACCCCTGAGAACCACCCGGGGGAAGGCAGGTGTGTCCGCGGCCTGTTGCGGGGTCACCGCACGGTTTCCCTCCTGCAGCGGTCCCCCCAGTTCTGTGGTTCGGGAGTCCCCGCTCAGCCTACCTGGGCGGGCGCTGAGCCTCCCGGACCCCACACAGGGGCTTGGGCCGGGCAGGAGCTCGCTCCTGAGCTCCCTCAGGTCGCTGGCACGACGCACCGCCTCGCATCTGTCCGTCTGAGGGTCCCAGCGCTTGCCGGCTGTCCCCGGAGGCTGCCCTTGGCTCCTGGGGACCTTTCCCCACCCGCGCAGTGCTGTCACTTGGGCTTCCCCATCGCCATAGCCTCCTGTTTCCTCAAGCCAGGGCGTGAGATGTGACCACGGGAGCACGGTGATTGCTCCCCCGGCTTTGCCATTTTCTGCTGGTCGGCGGTGAGTCCTGGGTGCCACCCACACTGACGGGGAGCTGATGCACAAGGGCGCAGATACCCGGAGTCCACCTGGGGGCGGAAGCAAGGCTGCAGAGAGAAGAGGGACAAGTGCAGGAGGACGGTCCTTGGAAAAGCCCCAAGGGAGGGACCTGGACCCCGAGGACGGGGGTTGGCCTTTGCCAGGAGCGAGAGCTGCCCTTGAAGTGGGGAGAAGGCAGGGACAGTGAGCCCGGATGGGGGCAGGGCGTGGAGGGATGGTGGTCGGACGAAGGGGCACTGGTCCGATGTGGTGGGAGGGCAGCTCGTCAGCTGGGGGTGAAGGAGATTTGACGTAACAGCAGAAGGCGTGACACGTTGTTGGGGGACGGCAGGAGAGCAGACGTACTGGGGAGGCCAGATGGAGTTGCGAGACAGTACCAGGGACCCATCTGGTGCTTGTGGTTCCGGCGTGCGAGTCCCCAGCCTTACTCCCTCGGCTCCTGCATGGGGTGGCAATAGCAGTCCCAGCTCACATTTATGGGGTGCCTGCAGAGGTCAGCACAGCCCACGTGTGAGGTCTCGTTGACGCCTGGCTGCAGACGCGTGTGTCCTCCGGGCACTGGTGGCGTCCTCTTCGCTTTGCAGACACCGTGAGCACTTGACTTAGAGACACACGGGTGTTAAGTGGCAGAGCAGGGCCCAAGTCCCAGGCAGCGTCTCAGTCCAGAGGTCACACCCTTGTGCCTTCCACCACCCTGTCCCTCAGAGCCAGAGCCAGGGGTGCGAGCCATGCAGAGAGGGAGGGGACATGTCGTTGAGGGCGGTGACGCGGCTGTGACTGCAGCAGCGGACACGGGAGCTAAGAGGGGGCTGGTGAGAAAGTCATGGCTCTGTAGCTGGGAGAAAACAAAGGGTAAACTGATGAAATCAGTGGAAGCGGGGGGTGTGGAAGGCAGGACACTTGGGGTTCCAGAATCTCGTCCTCGTGAGCGGATATTTGCTGTCTGCTCTGAGCGGGATGCGCACTAAATGGGTCACGTGAAGGAGGAGCTCCTGGGACACTGTGACTTGGGATTCGGTATGTCCCCATTGGCCGAGGATAGTGACTTAGAAGTGAAGCAGTACGCCCACGGCAGTGTGGACCCAGGTGGGAGCAGGGTGCACGTGCACGGCCTGTGCTCCCGATCCCGGGCTGGAACCCTTGGGCTCTCCTCGCCTTTATTTGGGACGAGCTCGCCCCTGTATTTCCAGGAGGATTTGGGAGCTGGATTGCTGGGTTCCTGTAACGACCCTCATTTAGGCTTTGAATGAGACAACGAGGGAAACTTTGCTCCGTATCATTTTCAGTTTCTGACCCGAGAAAGCCAGAGGTAAGATGCCACCCTGACCCCCAGGAAAAATAACCAACGTCCTGGCGCTTTGTGTAAGAAATACTCAGTAAACACTGCCTTCCTCCGGCGTTTGATGAGGAAGGGCCCAAGGCCATCGCCGAAGCGGGTGCTCAGCGGGGCCCAGGTCCGCACCTTGGGGCTCTGGGTGAGTTCGGGGGCCAGAACCAGAGAGTCGGAAGGACGGGTCGTTTCCTGGGGTAAGAAGTTTAGGAAAACCCTGGACGTGAGAGACTGCTAGGGGTTCGAGCGAGATTCTGAGTGGGAGCTGGGGGCAAGGCTTTCCGATGAGATCGCAGAAGTCCGGGCGCCCCCCCTGCCCTGCCCAGCGGGTAGTAATCGGGTGGCACCGGCCCTCCTCGTGCCGGTGCCTCGGGCATGGCTGACCCAGCGATTAGTCCACGTCCTGCATGTCGCATGACTGGGAGAAGCCCTTCGCAGGGGCTGTGCAGCGAACACTGGACGCCGGTTTGCTAACAAGCATGTGTCTTGCACGAGGTCTGCAGTGGCTGCAGCGAGAGGCCTGTGCGTAAGTCACCGCAGCGAGTTGTCCCTCATCGCTGACAGTGCCAGGGAAACGGAGGGTCTCGTAACCCAGCGCCCTCACTGGACCACGGAGGGCACGGAGGCTGGGAAGGTGTGGTGCCTCCTCCCGTGGGGGCTGGTGGGGCAGGATCAGCCCCCTGATCTGCCGGCCCCCGGTGGTCACCCCCCTTTCTGGTTAGTCCCCTGTGCCCTCGGTGACCTGCAGGGCACTCCCTTAGAGCTGCAGATAGAAAGGTCACCGTTGTTTTCTCCAAGGGACCTGCCACTCACCGCTTACTACCTTCCACTTTTGGGAAGTCCTTCGTGCGTCAGGTCGAGGGGGCTCGGCTGTGGTGTGGGTAGGATGGCCGGGGCCCTCTGGAGTCGTGCCCGGGCCAGGCCCGCTCCCTGTGCCGTGTGCTCCCTGCTCAGGAGAGGCTGGGGGCTGTGGGGGGTGGGCTGGGGGGTGGGAGCCTTTCCCCTCACGCTGCGTGGTGTCAGCGCTTCTGCGCTGCATGAGACAACCCCGATTGTCACCGTGACCTGGAATAACGTCTGCTGAAGTCAAGGAAACGTGACCTTTGACTCGCCCCGGGCCATTGCATGCTGAGGTCAGTGCGTGGCGGCCATCAGCCGTTCTGATGTCCGTGGGAATACTCGGAGACCCTCGTAGCCAGCCGTCCGGCCCGCTGAGTCTCAGGTGTTGACATCAGGCCGGGGTTCTGTGGCCACGCCGGCCACGTTCCGGTCCATTCCTCCTCTGCTGCTGAGACCCACGTGGGAAGTATCGGTGACGACTTCCTGTCGGCTTCAGGGAGCCCGCAGCCTCCCAGATCCGGCCGCGTCGTCTGGAGCGAGGCCCGGAGCCCTGCTGACCCCCACGGGCAAGGCTCGCGCTGCCAAGAGCCCTCACGGGGCTCTCGCAGTTTGGGGTGGGATTTGGGGAGGGACCCTAACCCACCTGTAGCCAAACGGTCGGTGTGAAGAAGGGCTTGTGCTTTGGCCAAGCGGTCATTCCGGAATGGCTAGCCAAGGGTGCCAGCCCCCTGGACCCGGCAGGCAGCCGTCGCTGCTGCCGTTTGCTGGGCGGACGGGGGCCGCTCACAGCCCTGAGGTCTGCGGGGCAGCGCCCGCGCGACCACGTCGTCACGCGTCGTTGAAGATACCGACTCGGAAAAGCCGCCGGTAACGTTCACACGTGGGGCCCAGGCTGGACCCTGGAGGTCGGAAGGAGAGTCGGTCGTTTTGTGGGGAGAACTCCGCGGCCTCGTCAAAGCAGGCGGTCCCACCAGCTGTCCCCAGCCCCCAGTCGCCTCTGCGCCGGTCAGGCGGTGACGTGACACGGGCTCCGGGCTGGGATGCTGGCTTCTGCACTGGAGGTCGCCTGTCCTTACCCGGCTGCTGAATTGTGCCAGTTCAGTGTTCCCAAATAAACGGGGTTAACACCGATCTGTCCTCGGGTGCTGTTGCGGAATACGGCGGCGGCCTGCTGAAAGGAGACCCGGGCGGCCACCCGCTTCCTCGATGGTTTCAGAAAGGAATTTTTGGTAAAACTTCGTGAGGACCTGCAATCTCACAGTCACTGTAAGCGGCCAGCCGCCCCCGTGTCCCCAGAGCGGCCTCTGGTGGTGACTCCGCTCATCAGAACGCGGTGGTGTCCCCCTTGTCAGCTCAGGAAGCTGTGAGTCACTTACCTGACGGTGCAGAGAGGACCGGGACCTTCCATCGCTGAGGTCCCCCAGCTCGTGCAGACCTGCACCCCTGAGAGTGGAGGCAGCCGCCGGCCGCCCTGGGCAGGAGGGGCTCACCACGTGCTGTGGGTTTTGGGGTGCCGAAAGCTACGGAGCAAACGCAGTGACGTCACCTGCCACCCTCACTCTCCGAGGTGCGGGTTGGCCCTTCCCGGCCCCCTCTGCTTGGGGCAAGGGCCTCTGTGCTTTGCGTAGGTGGGTTCACGGGGCGCCAAGTTACCCCCCTGCCTCTGCTGCTGGGGAGACAGCCGAAGTGGGGAGGCGGGCTCTGGGACTGAATACCTTGGGGAGATTCCAGTTAAGAGCAGACACACAGACTTTTTTTGTAGTTAGAAAGTGTTGTAAGTGTAGAGGAAATGGGAAGATTTGCACGGCATCTGTGTGCCTCGAAAGACGTCCTGGATCGTAGACGGCCTGTATCGTAGACGTGCTGGATCATAGACGCCCTGGATCGTGGACACCCTGGATCGTAGACGTCCTGGATCGTAGACGTCCTGGATCGTAGACGTCCTGGATCGTAGACGGCCTGTATCGTAGACACCCTGGATCGTAGACGGCCTGGATCGTAGACGCCCTGGATCGTGGACGCGCTGGATCGTGGACGTCCTGGATCGTAGACGCCAACGACCTTTTAAATTTCCAGGGAGAGGAGCATAGATTGTAGCATTTACGTATTTAGGGGACTGCAGAGACTTTCCCCCCAGAGCATCGTTGCCTTGGGATACATTTTGGGAAACGCTGGTTTATAATTATTTTTCTAAATGGGAACTGCACGGCTAAACGGCTGAGAGTTGGGATAAATAACAGAAGGAGCGTTATTGAAGAGGCTCGCTGTCACCCCTCAGAGAGAGGTTAGCGTGGTGGGTCAGGAAGCATTTCCCCCATGAGCTGATAATTTCTTCAGTATCAAATTTATTATGTTTTTTTAAAAAAGAAGCATTTCCTGTGGTACGTTTTCACTTGTACGAGCGCTGTCTGCAAAGTACCCAGCCCCGAACCGTTCTCGTTACTTTGACAATGGCTGGATTTTTTATTTTTCTGGACAGCCTTGGTGTGGCTGCGAATACCACCCTCGTGTGTGAAGTTTGAAAACTGGTGGAGAACACAGCTTTTCTCGGTAAATCGGGCTCCACGATGGGTCTGGTGGGAAGAAGGGAGGTGTGAGAAGTGGGTCATAACAGGACTAAGCAGTGCCCGGGGAGCAGGAAGTTGCAGGTGTTTATACCCAGGGACGTGTGTGCTTAATTTGATATTCTCCACGTTCTGAAAGGAAAAGGATTGAAGATATCAGAGTCGTCTCAATGAAAAAGAGCCTGTCACTGCACTCGGGTACTAGGGTGGCACCTTTTCTGTCCCTAGCACTGTGGCTGCTACAATTAAAGTCTCAGCATTGTGTTTGGACTCGTCGTATGTGCCTTGTATCGGGACTCTTTATTAGACGCTGGGTTTTCAGTAGTACCCACCACTTAATGCATTGTAATTTAGGAAGGGCCCTCGAAGCTAACTTCGTTGGATCCTCTTGGTAATCTTAAATGGTGGATATTATTACCTTCATTTTATCGATGTGGAAAATAAGCCCGAGAGAAGAATGGGGCAGTTTCTATGGGGAAAAGAAACTGTAGATGAGGTAATTTTATGACAGATGACATAGATATTTGTCAAACATTTCAGAAAACATTTGGGACTAACAGATTTTAAAAAATAATTGGAATTGATACCTAGGCAACAATGGGAATTGAAGGAGAGGGCGGCTTTATTTTGGAATAAATTAAAGCGATGTGAAATATGATTTTCACAGGTTGTAAAAACACTTCCTGTGGCTTGTACATGCTTTACAGGCCAGCTGCAAGTGCTTACTGAAGACCATACCCCAGTAATTTCTATTCATTTAGGGTAGGACCCGAAGTTTAATTGAAAGAACAATTTTTTAAGGTAAGCTTTTTAATATGTTTCTAATTAGGTTCACATACGTGCAACTCAAAACTAGTTTAATAAAATATTAGAAAAATGGTAAAAATGTTAGGATAAGGATCTTAGAACTTGTAAAAATGAAAATGTAACGAGTATCTGAAAGAAAAAAGTCTTTTTTATCAAATACTAGATGCAGTAAAAATGATCTCAGAAACAGGAGGAAAATGGACACCTGAGCCCATATAAGCATCTTAGAGTGGGAAGAGGGTGGCCAACAGAAAGTGAGGAGCTACCTGGAGGTTTGAAATGACCCCAGGTGGGGTTTACAGAAAAGGAGCAGGAACTGTTGTTGCATTTCTTATTACATGAGTGCTTGATGGGTATTTAAGAAGTAGACAGGTGTGCTCTGACCCCTTTGTCCAGCATTGTGCTGGAGGTTTAGCCAATGTGATAAGGCAAGAAAAAAAAAAAAAAGGCCTAAAGATAGGGAAGAAAAGAAAGTAAAACTGTCTGTATTTGAAGGTGATATGATCGTTTACAGAGAAAATCTCAAGGAATCGAGAGGACAGCTAGAATGGATCAGTGAATTAGCAAGGACACAGTATACAAGGTCACTTTACAAAAAAACCTATTGCATATAGTGCCTTTGGAAAATAAAATTGACAAAACTATTTACAGTGGCATCAAGAACTAAACACTCCTGGATGAAATTAATGAAAATGTACAAAACAGACATGTGAAATCGTTGACATTGATGAGAGTAACTAAAGAAGACCTAAGTAAACGAATTGATAGACCATGTTTAATTAGCAAACTCAGTATGGTCAAGACGTCAGTTTTCCACAAGTTGATCTATAGATTCAACACATCCCAATCAAAATCTCAGCAAGATGTTCTGTAGATGTCTATGGGGATACAAAATAACTATAATAGGAAAATAAGGACAAAATTGATTTAAGGACTTACTATAAAGTGAGAGTAATCCGGACATCTTGCTATAGGATAGGTAGGTATGTTCATGCAGCATGATAGAGAGCTCAAAAATAAAAGCACGCAGAAATGGCTCAAGAAGGGCACCAAAGAAATTCAGGGGAGAAGGCTATTCAAGTACCAGTCTTAGAAAGACCATCCATATAGAAAAAAAACAAAAAACTTCTGCCCCTACCTTGTACCACACCCAAAAATTAATTCAAATCATAGCTATAAGTGCAAAAGCTAAAACTTATAAAGCTTTTTGAGGAAAACAGAGGGGAAAATTTTAGCAACCTTAGGTAGGCAAAAACTTTGTAGACAAAAACCAGGAAGGACTAATGGTAAAAGAAAAAAAAAATGGATAAATTAGAGTAAAGACACAATTAAGAAGATTGAGTAAATAAATTTGGTGGGCTATCGCTTTTATCTGGGGGTAGGCAAACATTGTATTCATTTAGTGCCTACTCTGTATGCAAAGAGTGCCCTATCAGGAAGGATGTGGTCCTCATGGGACATTCAATTTAGTGGGAGAACAGATAAATAATTACACGATGAAATGTCAGTGCAGGGAGAGTGAAGGTGGGGACTCACAGGCTAGTTTTCAGTTCAGAACCTGGCAGTGGTTAATAATTTGCTAAGTTGCAAAGCCAGTCGAAGCACATATTTGTAGACTGCTGTTCAGTACCGCCTTCCCCCCCATCTTTTTTTTTCCTTCCTGTCTGTTGTTCTAAGGACAGGGTGTGGCATGTTAAACTTAAGCTTAGTGGCCAGAATCAAGCGGTGAATGATATTCATGCTGTTAGTTTACTACGAAGAGAAATGGAAATCCCATTTTAAAAGTTGCTGACTTTTAAAAGGGCCTTGTTTTAAAATTAGTTTTTCAGACTATAATACCAACCTCAAAGTCAGGCAAGTTTCTGTCATTAGACTCTCTCGCTGGGTCGTGAGTTGGGTAGGCGTGCTCTGCTGCTCGTGTCCCTCTAATCTTTGCTGAGTATTTTTGGCGTGTCCTTTTTTAAAAAAGTTGGCACAGTTGACAGGAAGGCGCTGGCGAATGGAAATAAAAATAAGGACTTGGAGCGTATCAGTTGGGAGAGATGACTTGACGTCTGTGTAATGGGAAACGGATGCTTTTTGTCTATGTACCCCTGGATTTGGGACAGCAAAACATGGCTTGTGTCTTGTGTCCTTGGAGTCGCATACATACCTCTTGGATGTCTTATATCCTTGCCAGTCATGATAATTTCAATTTAATTATGAGGCGACCATAGCCAGAGGCTAAATGTCTATTTGAAGACGACGTAATAAATGACTTTGAACTCTTTCTTTCTGATCCTCCACCCTGTTTTGTTCATGTTGATAGTGTCATTGTGACTCCTCCTTGCTGTCGTCTGCTGGTTACCCCAATCAAGCTGGTGATAGACACTTGCTTCCCAATGACTTCCAGGCCATCATCGTTGTCTTTCCTTACCCCACCCCCCCAAAAAAAACACCCATCGAGTCTCATTTTCTCCAGTATTAGTGGAACTAGTCCCCAGCAAAAATACTTGCGGAGAAGTGGGTCATCAATAAGCTTTTAAATGACTGGGAAATGAGGGACTGAGCCCGTCAGGGTGCAGACGCTGGGATCATTTTTCTCTGTCCCCTTTCTTCTTGGCACCCCGTCTGCCACCAGTCTGGTGGGGTTTGTTCCATCGTGCTTCCCCAGTGGCCACACTCCATTCCCAGAGCAGCCTCACTGCTCACGTTGTGCATCTGGTCCGCCCTCGCGGGAGTCCGCGTCTCCCAGAGCCGCCGAAGTGATTTTGCCTCTTTCCTAACTTCTTCGTGTTGAGGAGCAGGACTCGCTGAGTGTGTTAACTTGTCAGGAGAAGGAAGGAACTAACAGTCACACAGAATCCCACCCATCCTCCCTAGTGACCGCCCGCACTGCCCTTGCTGTGTGGGCGCTTCCAGACCACAAGCGTGGCCTCAGTCACAGGGAGGTCCCTGACCTGCCAGACCCTTACAACAAAAAAAGTAGCCGGAATAGATGTAAAACGAGGACCTGAAAAAGCTACACAGACACAAATTTGAATGCAAAAATTAAAGCCAAAGGTGTTTGTTTTGTTTTTAGCCCTGAAAGTGTGTCTGGGCCAAATCACAGGGAGCGTCACCCGCAGGAGCGCACTGTGCCCGGTGGAACACGGTTATTGCTGTGTCGGTTCGCACGACGACAAACACAGGCTGCCGTGTGGGTCCCGGCTGGCCGAGCTGGGGGCCGTCCATGTCACGCTAGCAACTCCTAGTAAAGATCGGCTGCGATGCACGCACAGCCTTCCCTGCGCGCCGAGGACACAGATGGCCACTCGGAGCGTCGGACGCTGGGCGTCTTAACGTGGACACACATGTCATTCAGCACCCTACCTGCCTACGACGGCCCCAGATTGCTGTCATTGTGCAGATTTTTTGTGTTCTTCCTCGGTTTTGGGGTATTCATTTGCACGGGCCTCTTCTGTCCAAAATCTGCCTTTACGAGTCCGTGTAAATGCGTGGTTCTGAAGGTGGTTCCTCAGCACCGACGCACGGTGAGGCCCCTCAGACGTGGCCCCCTCAGTGCGGGAAGACCCTCCCAGTCCCCGACAGCATTTGCAGACGTTTTGTCCGGACCAGTGGAGCGTTTCTCTCCTTGGAGAGGACTGCGGGGTGCGGGAGCGCGCCAGCTCCTCTTTCTTCTGACAGCACCAGCCGGGCACGTGGTGTGAGGGGGTGCGCGGCCCAGGTCACATCGACAGCACTTTCAGTCAGATGCTCGCACGCCCTGACTAGCCAGGACGCTCGTGAGGAAGCTGAACGGCAAGTTCAGCAGGAAATGATCCGCGTTAGGTTTGGCGCAGAGCGGGGCCCTCCCGGTGGCTGGGCTTGCATGGAGCTCGCGGTTCCCTGGTGGCCCCAGAGGGGACGGGCTGTGGCATAGGTGCTGCAGGGCTCCGTGTTTCTAAATCTGTGTGATTCTGTGCATTTTGGTTTCTGGCGGTTGTGAGAAGGCAAACATTCATGGAGCGGAGCGAATGGGGTGGGGTGGGGGGGTGGAATGGGGAAGTAAGTGTCCTTTGGGCCAGCCACCCAGACTCCGGTATTTTCATTACATCAGCGAGGACCCTTCCTGCAGGCGTCCTTCCCAGACCCCTCTGACTCTGCCTCCACATACCCCTGTCTCTGAGCACTTGCTCTAGCTGTAATATTACATTTATGGGTTCATTGATTTGGGCCCCCTTTTCCACTGATGTGCCAGCTCCATGGGTGCAGAGAGTGTGATGCCTTCTTACACACACACACACGCGCGCACACACGTGTGTGCATATGTATACATCACTGGTACCCCTTGCGCCTACCATGCCGAGTAAAAATACTTGTTGAACGATGAGTCTTCCGGCAAACCCTCCTCAGAAGTGTCCTGCAGTATCTCTACGTCTCGTTACCACTGAGACAAAGCGGGGCGCCGGGGTGTGTGGGTTGGAGTCAGTGCTCCCATCTTCCTGGAAACCTTGGGTACAGCCTCTCTGCTGAAGCGTTCCGTGGAAGAGGAGTGCGAGGTGTCCCGGCAGGGAGCTCGCGTAGACCTGGAACGCCGAGCTGCACAGAGACGCGGAGCGTGTTCGTGGGCCGCCTCTCACTCGTCTTCTGCTCCGGGCAGAGTGTCCATGTTTGGGGCTGTAAACAACTCACCTTTTGAAGCTACGGCATCCATTGTGCCTTGTTCAGAGTTGGCCTTTATGTAAAATATCCTTCCCATAACTAACACACGAACACGAGGGTTCGGCTTTAAAATAAAAAACCCAAAACTGGCCGTGTGACGTTCGATGCTCACAAACACGTGTTCATCATTTATTCAGTGCGGGGCCCTGTGGTGGGTGGTCAGCCCAGCTACGTGCCTCACGCCGGGGACAGCAGGGCCATGGGGGTGCGCTTAGGAGGAGAATGTTGGGGTACGGACCCTGTACCCCACAAGACCTCCCCTCCCACAAATCCTGTCTTCGGAAGTGCTGGGTTAAGGAGCTCCGTTCTACGATGTACACACTGACAGCATTCCTGCTTTTCTAAACGGCAGCAAAGCTACTAATACAAAGTTCCCGTTTAAAAAAGAAAACAACAGCTATAAATGGAGTTAGTCCATTGGGCAAATATATAAGGAATGTTGGAAGCAAAGAATTTCTTTTACATGATCTGCAATGGTAAACAGCCTCACGCATGTAACAGCCAAAGCAGAGGTGTCTCTGGGTACATCTGGAGTTGCAGGTGCAGACAGGTGTGGGCAGGTGCAGGCAGGTGTGTGCAAGTGCAGGCAGGTGTAGGCAGGTGTGTGCAGGTGCGGACAGGGCACGCAGGTGCAGACAGGTGCAGGCAGGTGCACGCAGGTGCAGGCAGGTGCGGACAGGTGCGTGCAGGTGAGATGGTGAGCAGCAGATGGGCGTGTTCTCAGGCTTGGGGGCTCGCCCTCTGCCTCCGTCACAGCCCTTCGTATAGCATCCCACCGATTTGAGGACAATCACTGCTGTGGTTGAACAGGCTCTGGGACGTGCCGTAAAGCAGGGACGGGTGCGCCCCCACCGTGCACGTCCCCTCCTGCCACCGCCGCATCTTCCACTGCCGCTCCCGCTCCCTGTGCTCTCCTGCGGGAAGTGGGGTGAGGTGGACAGTGTCCGACACAGTGACGGCGCCCCACTGGGCTCACCCTAGGCCAACGCTCTTAGGAGAGTTCAGTGGGTTTTGGGTTGCATTGCTGTTTCTGGTTGCATTGCTGTTTCTGTGGTTCTTATGACTCACTCTGAAGAGCTTTACCCCCCTCTGCCCCAGATTCTTCTCTCCAAGCAGAGTGCCACTGTCCCCCACCACAGCCTCTGGTGTGTCTGTTGTCCCTTTTACACCCTAGCCCTGTGTCACATTGCTCCAGCATTGGTCTTGCATGAGCCAGCACTCCGGGTCCTGACCACTCACACGCTAATCCTCAGGGAGGTATTGCCACAGAGCAAGGGCCACATCAGTGCCTGCTTACCATGTCCCCGTCATTGTGCTGGCTACTCCCATTTGCTCCTTTCTACCAACCTGTCATCCCTATTTGATGGAGGAGAACCGGACCTTGAAGCTCAGAGGTGACAAAAGTCACCAGGTCAAGCCCCTAGCAAGTGGCCGAGCTAGGATTTGATCCCAGTTTGACTTGATTTCACAACAAACAGACTCTTTTTCTTGAGATAGTTATTGTTTCTCCTGGGTAGTAAATATAAGCGTACGAGGTCGGACAATTAATGCCCCAAACTCGTCCCAGAAAAAGTGCCACGCACCTCTGAAGGACTCCCCCTGGGACGCTGTGCACCGACGCCAGTGCCTGGACCACCCTGCAGAGCAGTTTTGGAGCTCTTGTTCTGGAATGGCCGTCAGAGCTGTTGTTGGACCCGAAATCTGACAATTAAGTTCGTGAACGTGCCACCGTGCGCTTACGTTGACAGCACTGTCCAAACAACTCCGTAGGGTGTCCTGACCTTGTTTGGACAGCGCTGCCATTGTAAGCGCACGGTGGCACGTTCACGAACTTATTGTCACATTTTGGGCATGATGACAGCTCTGACGGCCATTCCAGCAGAAGAGTTCCCAAACTGCTCTGCAGGGTGGACGAGGCCCCGGCGTCGGTGCACGGCTTCCCAAGGGGGGTCCTTCCAAGGGGACCATGGTGATACTCAGCTGTGAGGGATGTAGCACTTTTTCTAGAATGAGTCCTCAAACTCAGCTGTCTGACCTTGTAAGTATGTTTAACCCTGTTGATAGAGTTTCTGGTGTGACCCCTACCCTTGGGACATAGATCGCCACTAGCGGTCTTTCTGGCCCCTTCAATCCTGTCACATAGGTAGCTGCCTACTTCAGTGATGTTTTTAAAAGCTGCATGAGGACAATCATGTATTGCCAATAATCTCTTTACATGGTATATTGAAGTTACAAAATACTCTTCTTTCTTAGTTGATTCTCTTAATAACATGTGGATTCTTGGCGTTAAGGGTGGAAGCAGGTCGCTTAGACCAGAAGCTGTTGTCACATTCCAAGTGAAAAACGGTGCTGGCAACAGACAGAGAGAAAAACAGATTAAAAATGCGTGTCGTGGGCAGCAGAGAGAGGAGGTTGCAGAGGAGAGCCACCTGGGTGCCCAGGGGTGGACGGCGGTGTGGCACGCTGCAGATGAGCTCATTCGGCACCCCCGCCACCCCCTTCTACGCCGTCTCCCTGTGCTTCTGCAGCCGAATCCCCGAGAACAGCTCGCAGCTCGGATGCTGTGCATGTGACCTGGGCTCTGCCAGACATTGCACCCACGTGAGTGCACGAAGTGAGAGGCACAGCAGTGACCGGCCGTCGTGTGCAAAGAGGCTCCTGGGGCTGCTGGGGCATCCAAGGCGGAAGTTCGAGCTTTCAGGCCCTGTTGTCGGGGACTTGAGTGGCGGGTGGGAGGCGGGGCCTTCAGACTTGTGACGGGTAGGATGCGTCTCCTGGCTCTGCACTTGTCCTGTTGAACATCCCAGCCTGACCCTCCCGGCTTCTAGGAGGGTTAGGCGTTCCGAGCACCTGGCCCCTGCTTGAAGTAGCTGGGGAGTTCTGTTGTCTGCTCCTGTAGAGAGGAGCTGCGACCGGCCCAGGAAAGATGGTGCTTCAGGCCGGCTGTCGAGAAGGGACATGGACACAGGCATTTTTTCCGTTTAGTGATATGCACTGGACTCTCCATTAACCAGAACTCAAGCCCCCGGCACTTCCAAGCATACTGGCAAAAAAAAAAAAAGTGCAGTCTGCTTACATGTATCTGGATCTACCAGTCCCCACGGGTACTTCGCTGTGACTCTAGCAGGCACCATGTTTTTGTGCTTGTTTGGAGGAAAGTAGAATTACAGTAAGTCCAAGAGTAAATAGGTGGGAAGTGGAGACAGCTCATGCGGACGTCTGTTGATGCCTTGACTGTGACAGTGGTGATAGGTGAGCAGGATCAAAGGTCAAAGGTGGTTGTTTTTGTTTTTTTTTAAAGATAAGTGATCTTGGAGCCTGTTTGACCGATGATAGGAAGGCAGGAGACACAGGAGAGGGAAAGGTCCGTGAGACCTTGAGTCACTGAGTGACTTCTCTGCGCCTCAGTCTCCTTACCTGTAAACTTTGGGTGAGAAGGTCGACCTCTTAGGATGTGGGGGCACTGGAGTGAAAGAAGGTGTATGCAGACATTTTAATGCAGTGCTCAGCAAATACTGTTACTCTACGACTGCTGTCGTTACTGTCTTCTGCACACTTGGCGCTGGGGGCATGGCCTAGCCATCCCTTCTCTCTCCTGACTTTGCAGATCTTCCTTCCAGCTCTGACAGGCTGGACCCCTCGCCACGTGGCCCTCCCTCCACTACATCAATTAAGGGAGACCTTACCAGGCACCCTGTCTGTGCGCAGTATGCATAGATCGGGCGGGCGTCTGGGATCCAAAACGGAGCACAACTTGCTCTCCGCTTCCAAGAGCTTCCGGAGCACCGGCGGGGAGAGACGGGTCAAAAGCATAAGCACCCCATACCAAGTTGTAGATTGTATCAGCCGGGGTCCCAGCGGGAGCAGACGTGCGTGTTGTTTTCGTTCGTTCATTCGTGTATCCGTGCACACGCACACGCACGCACGCACAGCGAGCTAAGCACGCTTGAGTCCACGGGCAGCAAGGCGTGAAGGAAGGATTAGAAAAGGGCAGAAACCCCCCGGGCACCAGCGCGGGTTAGCTCAGTTCTGTTCGCAGTCTACCTTGCGAAAGGCGGTGCTGAGGGTGGGAGACGTTTCTCCCTTATATTCCATCTTACTCTCTTAGTCACCACTTGGCCCTTTATTTTAAAGCACTAAATTTATGACAAGCAGATGCACAAATGTCTTCTAGGACGTGCTGCTTAATTTCTTGCATACACTCTAGCCGCATGTATTAACAGATTTTATTTAGTCGTCTGTGCAGCTAGAGAAAGCAGTGCGCGCTCCGTGACTTCCGAGCGCAGCCCAAGCCAGCGTCCCACGTGCACCGGTTTGCAGGTTTCCTTCCTAATTTCACCTGCCGTTTCCGGCTCAGAGGAAGGATAAATTGTATTTTAAATGAAATGCATATTTAAGGAAGAACCCTTGGCAACCAGCATTCTTTTTCGACTTAAAATCTGCTTCCTAATCTGCTCTGAAAATTAAAGTGTGTCCGACGGTAGCAACCACTGATGAATTTGAAAAACCACATTTCTAGTTCTGATGGCCAAGGGCGTTCGAGGGGTTGGGGGAGTCAGTCCGGTTCTTTTTGTTGACGACGTTGAAACCAGCTAAGTTGTGTCGGAATAATGGAAAGATGGGGTGAGGTGGGCCGGGTGGGGTTGCGATTACAGGAAGGCACAGGCGGCCGCCGTGCTCTCAGGGGTAGACGGGCCTGCCATGGGGGACGGTGGGCAGCTCTCACACCCCCATCTGCCTGAGGACTCCCATTCCTGTGGCTTTCCTGCCGTCACTTCCGGCCACCACCACTCATGGACATCAGTTTCCAGGTCTCTCAGACCAGATTCCTGAAGGAAAGGATCCCGTTGGCCCCGTGGGTGCCCAGAGAACTTGTCCAACACCCTCTTTGTGCATCGACGCGCCCTTTTATTTCGGAGCCTGTCATACCAACCCAGGCACGAGATGACAGTGGCTTGCCCAAGGGGACAGGTGGGGCCGGAGGTGGTGAGAAGTGGTTGGATTCCGGGTATATTCTTGAAGATAAAATCCACAGGATCTTCTGGACGTGATTGGTTGAGTAAACTTCCATTTACATAAAACACATGTGACAGGTTCAAAATTCTGTGTGTTGACATTCAACCCAGGAACCCTGGTCCCTGTGGATCCTGGATCCCCAGCTGTCCTTACCTTGGGCTGGGAAAGCTCGACTTCAATAGGAGACTTGACGGAAGTGAACGTTTCTGTCCAGGGCTGTTGGGCAGGGATTTCTAAAAGCGCGCACGCCGTGTGCTGTCACTCGCGTGACGTGCAGTTAACAGAAGGCTTGGCACCTCGGCCAGACCGTCTCCCACCCGAGGGCTTTGTCCTCGCGCTCCACCCAGAACGTGCAGCCGGCTCATCGGCTGCCGGGCGAAGCCAGTTTGTGTTTTGTCGAATGTTAAATCGTCAAGACGCTGAGCTAAAACTCGCTGTCGTAAACCCACTGACGGCACTCCGTGCTGAGCTGGTGTCGTCGTGCGGTTGGCGGGCAACACAGGGTCTCCCCTCTGCCGTGCTGTGTTTTACCTCCGGGCCCGACACCGCACCACCCCGCCAGCCTGACGTCCACCGGCCAGTGGCTCCGTGTCGGAAAATAACATCCTGGGGGAGGAAGCGGACACGAAACACGTCACTGGTCTCGGAGCTGAGGGGATGCCATCACCATGGAGCCCGCCATCAGCAGCGATGTTTCTCCACGTGTTTCTCCTGCAGCTGTTCATCGCGACTGGGGCGAGCTGCCACCCAACGTCGTCTTCTGTGTCCCTAGCCTGAAATTCGAAGCATCTAATCTGACAATCTGACGTGAGGAGCACAGTTCTCTTGGCCGTTTTGGACATAGTTTGGTATCAGTTGGCAAAAGAGTCTGATCTTTGCACGTGACCCTGAACAGTTATATTAATGGTTTCATGAACAAACCCATGGTTCTGCCATCTAATCGAAGCTCTGCGTCTTTGCTAACAGGTGTTAAAATCTGTGGGTCTGATCACATGTTGCACACTGTAGTCGAGATGTCACTGTCATCAGTCACTCGATGTGTCGTGGTTGGGATCCTGCAATGTGTCCTCGTGTAGGGCAGCGGTCTGAAATGGGGACGCCTCTCTTACGAAGTCTGTCGGCTGTGACCGGGTGGCTTCCTGGTAGACGGAAGACTCTTAAAGAGTCAGGCAGTTCTGTGGACCGTTCGCGTGCCGTCCCCAGCTTGCGGTGGTCCGCCTGTCATTGTCTTTACTACACAGAAAGGCCCCCCAGCAAATGGGTGGGCTCCCTGCGGGTGACTCCTCCTGGAAGTTCAGTTCACCTGCAGAGCCGGCTCCCCAGATCGTTCTGGGTTGAGATGGGCGCGTGAGGACAGTTTCCGGAAGTGCGTGCTGACACGTGCTTTTGGGCGTGTCCTCCTGTGAGTCCGCGGGCCACGGCGAGAGGCCGTCCTCTCCCTGACGTCCTGTGACTCCTGCGGAAATCGGACGTTGTGCATTGGGGGCGTCAGCCGCTCTGTCGGAAAGGGCTCCCACGTACAAAGGACGCCGTTTAGAGACAGTCAGGGTTTCACTGGGCTCTGGGAACCTCCTGTTAGAGCAGTGCAGATGCCCCAAGGACCTCGTGTGCGTGGACGCACTGCTCGTCTCCGAGGAAAGCAGAGGCTGCCCGGGGGTGCACATGTTGAGGTTTACTTGTCAGTTAGCCCAGCAGTTGGGAGTGAGCACGGGAGCTCCGATTCCTTGTGAGAAATGACCCTGCACGGCGCACGCGTCTGTGAGGTGCTGCATTGAGGGGGGCTGTGCTGGGGGTGGGGCGGAGGACTTTGGGGGTCCTTGCAGTGTGCCTGAGAGGTGCTGACAGTGAAGGTGACAGTGTGGGCGAGTGTGTTAAGTTGTTCGTTTCCCCCTTTATGAGACGTGTGGAAGGACTATCCGCTACATAAATGTCCGAGTCTTAGGAAAGTTGTGTAATCGTGTAACGTTTGCACTACATGGACAGATCCGCATGCTTTAAAGTGACAGGGACATCCAAGCTCTACAGAAACAGTGAAAACTAAACTGTCACTAGGACGGGGCAGGTTCCGAGATGCCACCCACTGGCCCGGTGATGAGTCCGTGGCAACGCAGTTAAGGAGAAGGCGGATCTCCGAGAGACAC
>PVJL010016199.1:0-21735 GCA_004026885.1 Lyroderma lyra
CCTGTGTAGGTCTCCAGGGGGCTTAGAGCTGGGGTGTTATCTTTGCAGTTCAGAGTTCTCGCTCAGCCCTTCTACCACTCAAAAGTTCCAGAGGCTGGCTCCCAAACTCCTTCCGTCCCCAGCTTCCCGGTCTCTCTCCCCTCCCCCAAACTGCGCAGCTCCGAATAGTCAGCAGGGATCGCGTCCCGCGTGGTCCGTCTCTGCTCCCTTCCCTCTCCCCGACTCGCCCCTTTCTCGCCAGCCTTCAGGTTTTTACTTGCGATTTGTGGATTTCTCAGCAGCCGGTTTGTCACTCAGGGTCCGCTTTCTTGGCTCCTGGTCGGCCGTTCAATTGTGTTTTCTGGGAGAGGCTTTAGGAACCTCCTCTCCAGTCGCCATCTTGTCTTCTCTCCGCTGTTTGTTTCTTGTTTCTGATCTCCTACTGCGTTTGGAGGCTATGCGCATATATCCTGGGGAGACGCCAACAAAAGGCTTTCAGCCCTTTGCTGGGGAAAAATCAGTCTTTCTTCCCAGCCCTGATTCAGTACCTGACTGTCTAAAGGCTCACACTGCTTTCAGAACTCTGGGGTGCACGAGAAAGTGCCCGCTCCATAAGTCCAAATCTGTGCGCCTGGCCTGAGACAGCAGGGTCGCCTTTGCAGCAGGCTGGGAACAGGAACTGCAGCCCTGTGTAGGTCTCCAGGGGGCTTAGAGCTGGGGTGTTATCTTTGCAGTTCAGAGTTCTCGCTCAGCCCTTCTACCACTCAAAAGTTCCAGAGGCTGGCTCCCAAACTCCTTCCATCCCCAGTTCCCCAGTCTCTCTCCCCTCCCCCAAACTGCGCAGCTCCGAATAGTCAGCAGGGATCGCGTCCCGCGTGGTCCGTCTCTGCTCCCTTCCCTCTCCCTGACTCGCCGCTTTCTCACCAGCCTTCAGGTGTTTACTTGCGATTTGTGGATTTCTCAGCAGCCGGTTTGTCTCTCAGGGTCCTCTTTCTTGGCTCCTGGAAGGCCGTTCAATTGTGTTTTCTGGGAGAGGCTTTAGGAACCTCCTCTCCAGTCGCCATCTTGTCTTCTCTCTGGCATGACCTATTTAAACCACTCCCCTGAGATACAGGCACCGCCTTGGGCATCTTCACGTGCCTAGTGGGTTTTTAAGCAATGGATGTTGGCCTTCTTCGGCAGAAATTGGGGAGAGATTGGAAAGAGAAATTAGCTTTTGGTGGGTTGATGGTATGGGTGATGTTCATAGCAATGCTATGGGTTACAAGTTGTGGAGACCCAGAATTTTTAGAAAATGCAGCCAGGCAAAAGACAATGAAATATGAATAAGGCACCAGTGCAAAGAGTAGCTATCCTTACTTAATTGTCTGCTGGCATGAAGTATAGATGATTGTTTGTAGAAATATAAATCTCATAATAATTTATACTCCATTATTGTAAATATAACTTTAGTTTTGTGATTATTTGAGTTAGATATAAATGCATACAAGTTATTTCTGGTAGCAGTAGTTGTAATTTTAGTGCCATCAGTTGTTTTGCTTTTAAAATTATACGTTATGCATCAGCTTGTATAATACAAACATTATTTGTACAAACTAAACTGAAATGATTCTCCTTCAATTAATCTAGGCTCTATACCTTTTTGTAATTTTCATAGAAATTCCAATATCATCTTAGATTGTAAATATAGTCACACTTTTTTCTGGAGGTGATAGCTACTGTATATTTTTATAGAAATAATCTATTATAATTTACAATTAATTTTCATCATGTTACATTTTATTATGTAGTGAATTTTCCCTCTTGTTAGTTTTATATTCCATGTTAGAGTGCATGGGTAATAAAATTTGCTAAATTCTTTCATTTCAAAGGAACTGTAAATTTACACATACCACTTTATTACAGTTGTTCACCAATTAGTATCTGAACCATAAACAGGTTCATATTATTTGAAAAAGTAATAATATTTTTAAGAAGTCATCCAAAAGTAATAAATCACTCTTAGGTGAACAACATTAGAACTGGAGATGTCCCTATGTACATTACATATTACAGTAAAAAGTCAGAAACCATATAAAACATCACTGACAGAAAATCTGTCATGATTTTTTATTAACTAAATTCTATAACTCTAGGAAGACAAATAATTTTAGAAAAAGTGGTGAGACAAAACACTCTAGGCCCAGGAAGTACCCTAGTCATTATATGAGAGATATCACTTTGATCATCACAACGTGTGTATGTTTTTTGGAGATTACTCTGCTGAGTCATTACTGAACACCAATGAAAGTCAGTGCATGAAAAAATTTTCATTAAAATCTCCTTTCATCTTTGTAGTGTAGAAAGATATATGTATACACACACACACACACACACACACACACACACATATATATATATATTTAAAAATTGTTATTGAATATAAGGTGCCATAAAATTCTACATTAATTTTGAGTTTACAATACAACATAGTGACATCATATTTATATACCTCTCAAAGTGATCACCATAATAACTCTAATATTTCTTCTGTCACTATACAAAGTTATCACAATATTATTTACTATATTCCCTATGCTGTACTTTACATCCTGGTCAGAGTTTTTATTTTTTTTTCATTTTAGGTACATTTTCAATAAAATATACAGAATGAGGGTGTCCTACTTAATATCCTAAATTTCACCAAGCAGTTTTGCATTTTCTGGTTTCCTTTTTAAAAGCAGAAATGTGTCAAGATCAGTGGAGAGTATAAAAATATTCATGGAAGTTATAAAGAAGACTACTTTATCAGCAACTGAGCAATGCCTTATATACACTCCTTCAGTTCGCTTTATAGAAGAATCGTCAGACTGAGCTCAAATGTACAATCAGGTTTATTTACTTGTCCAATGCTACAGAGCTAGTAAAAAGTAAAATAATACTTGTGCCCATTTACTTTCCTAAGAAGGTAACAGCTTGATATGATTGCTTAACTTTCAATTAACACAGCATATCTGTACATTTAGCAGTCTTCTGCCAATCCCCACATGTGCAGATAATTTAATATATTTACAGAAGGGCTTCATTTTATACATTTAACATTCAATTAATCTGGGATTACAATGTTTAAAATAATAATAAATATTTCAAATGAAAACAACAATTGAATTAATGTCACTTCAAAATTTACATGAGCTGACAAAAAAGTGAACCTATTCTATGCTTCCATTAGTAGGAAAGATCCTGAATAAGTATGTGATCAAAGAATAGAATAGATTTTCATTGCCAGTGGCTGGGGACTCAAGAAGTGAGAAGTGAAGGATTTGGGTGAGGAATATTGATTTGGGAGATGAAATATTCTACAGTTTGTAGTGATGAAGGATGACTTAAGTTCTTATGAATGTATACCTTATCGTGATAATTATTAAATTTTACTATAATGAATTTAACACCTTAATGTAAGAGATTATATTAATGTGGAAAAAGTAAATTTAAAAAAAAGTAACAATATAAGACAAAAAAAAAAAAGAAAGCATTGCTTGATGAAGAATAGGATTGAATGAATTTTACAGGAAACAGTGCAGAATGGCATTCCAGATTCAGCCACCACTGCAGAAATTCTGGGCCCAGTGACATTCTCAGGGTTTCTAGAAATACCAGATCTGGCATAGATTATAGCTTATCTTCCAGAAGTGCTGAGTACCTTGCTAGACCCAGGTATCTTCCAGGACCTGTTCCAGACACCTGCCCACCACCTCAGAGCTGCAGGTCTAACTGATGGTGATAGAATTGCAGCTCCATCACCATTAGATATTCCTGCCCCTCTGAAGAAGCTGCTCTGTGGGGACACTGCTCAGTGTCAGGATGTTCCTTTACCTTTGGCTGGCTCCTGCCCCTTCAACAGGCTCCTTAGGAGACATAAAAGCAAATTCAGAGCTGTGTTGTGATTCCTGAGATTGAACTGCAGTGGGGACAGGAGCAAATATGATCTACATCCTCTTTCCAGGTGTATTTCAAAGCCAGGATCCATGGCTGAGGTCCTCAGAGAAGCTAAATCTCCAGGATGTAGGCCCAGATGGCAATCTGAGTCCTTTTTTATCTCCTGGCCCATGGCCAGCCTCTGAAGTTCCTCTTTCTGTCTGTGGCACTGAGCCATCCCTGTGGTCCCACATGTACCACCCATAGGCCTTTCTCACCTTGAGGTGTTGCCTCCCTTTGGTCTAGGTCTTTGGGCTGGGTCAACAGAAGTTAAAGTTGACCCTCCAGGTAAGGAGCTTGCATGACCTGCAAGCAGACCCAGAAGTTTAGCCTGAGAAGTTGCCTGTCTGGTGTTTAGGCTAGTGGGCATGCCTGGCCATTTGTAGGCCTGGCTTTAAAGATACCACCATGGCAACACTCACCAAGGTTCTGCGGTTGCCCTTGGTGGCATTATGTACCTGCCTCTCACGCAGAGAAACATAGAATATTTGTGTCCATTGACTATGTCATCACTAAATTTTTGTCTGAAGCTCTGCAGTGACAGTGACCAGCAACCAGTGTGGAAGCATCAGAGTCATTCTGCCCACCTGAACTTGAGCTTTCAGAAGAGGCACAGGCTGTTTTAACACAAGCCTCTACTTGGTGACTTGACATTTTCTTGAAGGGCTTAGAATAAACACTAATCAGAGTCACTCCACCCTCCACATCCCAGCCAGCCAAATTTGACCCGGCATGCTTACTTGACCAGGCCCCTAGGCTACTGAGTCATATTCAGCCAGCTTCTGCTCAGGGAATGCCCTTTTCAGGTGAGCACCCCAAAATGCACAAGAACACACACGCCCATACACAGGGAAGAAACATAAGGCTGTCAAGGTAAGATCAGAGGCCTGGCATCTCCTTGCCTTGACTACCCTCATTCTCACTGTGGTGCCTTTGCCTTGCCCTGAAAATTGCCAAAGGCATCTGTAGTGATACCTGAACAATACCTGAACCAAGAGAAAAAGTTTCAACTACAGGCTTTCCTTAGGCACTGCCATGGACCCTGGGCACAGAACCAGTAAACATTTTACTACATTGAATGTCTCCAACCAAGTGAGCTAAGCAAGGTCTTTTTTAGAATGTGGCTCCTGGTTACTAGAACTGCAAGTTTTGTTGGGCTCTATGATCAGGAAGTGAGGTCACTGTCTTGGATTTCCTACTTGAGCTTCCTCCTAAGACAAGGCCTCCCCAAGGCCACTCTGGATTGGTGGCTACTCACACTTTACTTCATGCAAAGTGCATACATACCCATACCAGCATGACCTAACACACACACCTGGAAGTCCTGAATTCTGCTGAACCCCTAACATTGAGGATGCAAAGATGAGCTAAGGCCTGGAATTATTTTCTCACCAGTGATGTGATTGTGGATGAATCTGTTTATTTAGTCCCTTCCTAGTCTCCCATCTGCACAGTTTTTGTCTTTCCAGCCTTTATTTCACAGGCTGTCATTAGAGGGGTGTGTGTGTGTGTGTGTGTGTGTGTGAGTGTGTGTGTGTGTGTGTGTGTGAAGTGCCTGGAATTCCTGGGCTGGGGTCACATGAGCTCAGGCACAGATATAACAATGGGGCGATAATGATAATGCTGGAGAGAGCACTGAACTCAGCGTCAACAGGACTGGCTGGGTCTGCCTTGGCATCCAGTGACTCTCACTGATCCTTCTTTCTTATATTTCAGGAGGGCTGAAATTAACTGAAATCCCAACATGCTTCTTGGGCATAGAAGGTTATAGGGTCTTTATTTATATTCAGTGTCAAGTCAAAGTGCCTCATCTAAACCTATGTGCTTGGCAGCCTCACAGTGCTACAAGTGTGCCTACCTCCACATCAAACATCCCTGTGTTAGCCTCATTTCATGAAGCTGAATGAAACTTGTGACTGGGGTGTAAAATATATAATAGAATAGGGCCAAGTTATGGCTGTCATTTCTAACACTTAGTAATGAAATGTCTATGACTCTGCTTGCTTCCTCTGTCTCCCTGTGTCTCTCTTTGTCTTTTTTTTTCTCTCTGTAATTCTCTCTGTCTCATTGACCCTGTCTTTCTCTGTACATAGGACTCTATTTTTCTCCCTCACTGTTTATATTTCTCTGTGTCTCTCTGTCTCTTTGATTTCATGTTCACTAAAGGGAGAGTCACCTATTATAATATGCCATATGAATCCCTATTGCAAAAACAAACAAACAAATAAACAATAACAAAAGATTGCCACACACAGAATAAAAACCCTGAGATTCCCAATGGAGCTGAATCTTGCTACATTATGCATGATGTCACAGACAAATTCCTTCTAGTGTGAGCCTCAGTTGAGTGTGAAGTCTACCCTTTCAGGTGATCTTGAGGCAGAGGCTCCAGCTCTGGGGAACCTGGGGCCTGATCACAGAGACTGAGATATGGTCCATGTTTGTTTCCATAAGCACTACGTAAAGGGACTACATTTACTTAGCAGACAACCAGCATGTCCTTGCAGCCCAGGTCTGGCCCTGCCCTCCCTAACTTCCAGCTCTTTCCAGCTACCAGGAGGTTTTTTTGAACCTTCTTTCTGGGCAAATTTATTATGTTTGTGCTTTAAGTTTATGTTCCTTTGAGCTCCCCCCTACTAGCACACTGTTTAGTGACTTCTGCAGGCATGCCTCTTCTTTTACCCCTCTGATCACAGCACTAATGACAGCCTGCAGGCCTTTCATTCAAACCTAGAGTCTATGGTCCTCCCCACAGCACTCACTGTTCTCTTTCACAAGAAATAGTTCTCATGCTGCATCCATGTTACTCTCTTGGCTTTCAGCTTTTGGTGGGCTAAGACCATGTGGGTACTCTCAGCCCTTCTTAGGTTGAGTGCAGGAGACGACAAAGCTGAAAAAGCTGTGAAAATGTCTCAAAACACCCTCTAGTCTGTGAGCAGTTCACATTGTAAAAATGGATGCTGATAATCAACAGTGCGTGTTGCTTAGAGGAAAGAAACAGCCAAAATTAACCCTTGTGTTTCTCAATTCTTGGGCCATTAAGCACAGTGGGAACAGCTTGCCATCTGGTAGTCAGCCCCAGTACTGCAGTCCCAGGCAGGAAATCCTGAAGTCAGAACACATTCATGTGTCTCATTTTCTCAATGCTTTTGGTCCACCTAGAACCAAGGGGAAAAGAAACCGGGCCTACAGTCTCCAGGAAAATGTGAGAAACCCCAGGAGCTGCTCTCTCTTCCCTTTCTCTCTCCACTGTTTTGGTGTGTTCAGTTCAGTCACAAGGCCTCTCACCTAACCTGGGCAAAGACTCCACCCACTTACAAATGAGGACCCAAATCTTTAGCAAAGCTGGCCTTGTTTCTTGTTTCTTGGCCAAAGTTTCAGTGTTCTGCCACATTTCTGCATGACCCAGGCCCATAAGCCTCTATCATATCCTCTGCTCAGAAATACCTTTAGGGAGTAAAAAACATTTGCCAGGGACACAGAATACACTGAGTCCTGAAAGAGAACAAGAGAAAACATGCTCTTTTGCAGACTGTGACCCTACTGTTCTCACCATGTCTACTACACACATTATCTTAAAGAAGAGGAAGCTGAAGCCTTTTCTCCTGAACCCCTCCATACTGTGTGTGTCTGCTTCTAGTCACAGTTGCACAGGGTGGAGACACAGAAACCACACTTTGTTATTTCCAAGTGTGAAGGAATGATGCTGGTTCAAGAAGAATCCTGATCACTTGAAATATTCTGCCTATTACCCTGGCAAATCTTCCCTCGCTATTTTTGGACTTTGGGCATGATGCCCTGGAACTGGGTTTACCACATTATGACAGAGCTGCAGCCAACCACTTTCCTCTTTCTGTATGATAACCTCTTGGGTGTGCATTTATCTTTGTACCCCCAGGTGGGCAGTTATTGTGTCTTTGTGTGTGTGTGTGTGTGTGTGTGTGTGTGTGTGTGTATACATTCATGCATGTATGTATACACACACAAAACAAAACACACACAAAATGAGAAAAAGACTCAGCATGAATGGGTGCCTCAGAATTTTAGAAATACCCATTTCTAAAGCAAACCCCATTGACAAGTTGAGCCAGGGCCCAGGGTCGATCTAACACATGGTAATTGAAGTACACACTGGGGATGTAGCAGTTGTTTGGTTAGTCAGGCTTGTACAAAAGAATCATGGTAATGCTCTGTCATAGGACTGTTAAAAGGAGTAACAATACATTACCTATTATAATGCTACCTGACATTAGTTCTATTTTTTTAGTAAAAATCTGAATAGGACTGCAGGCTCAGAAACAGGAGTGTCCTCCAGGGATTGATATGTAAGAGAGTTTTATAAAAAAGGCAGAAAAGCTTTGCAGAAATAAAGAAAAATGTCCTCATACTTTACAAAAAATCTGTGTGCCTTTTTATATTGGTGGGGTCTGGCTCTTGAGGTGACACCTAAAATGTGATATGGCTACATGTACAGGCTGTCAGCAGCTCGTGTACAGAAAGTTGACACAATTTATGAGGGCAGAGATGTGCTCACACTATTTAGTGTCACCTAAATTTCCAACAGAGTTATGGCCACTTCAAACATTTGGGGAACCCAGTCAAAACTCAGGTGTCACATGCTGACTGACAAGTAGAGGCCATCCTGGGCCTCAGCTTCCAGGATTTTATCACTGGAATAAAAAAAGAAAAGGTTTGTCCTTGTCTCTGCCCTGAAGGGAGGTGTTTGAAGGCGACCAAGGGCTTGGAAGTTTTGGAAGCACACTGAATGTCATAATGCACAAAGTTGATAGAGCGAAAACACATTCATCTGGCTTCCCAGTCCAACATCAAGCCACATAGTTCTTAAGGCTCCTATCTCATTCCACCAGGTAAAGCAAGAACATTTGTTGCCCTTGCTATGCAGTCAGTCCTAGCTAACTCTCCTCCAGGCTGAGCCAAGCTGAGAACCATCATCTTCAAGATTCTCTCCATTTTCTGCATATCCATGGTAGGCATTTTGTGGCCCCATCTTCCCAGAGGAACCCAAAGTGGTATGAGCCATGGCAGCCTGCACTGGGGTTCTGGCTGAAGACAAATAACCATGCAAGAAGTTTCTGTGGGTGGGCTGCTTCAGTAGAGTTAGCCTCTCAGATGGTAAAAACAGGTGTGTGGACTTGGATTTGGGTGTTGAGCCATTTATAGATTATGGAACCTACTTGACCAAGTTTCAGAAAGAGTCCTTCCTCCTTAAGCTCGCTCTAACATAAACAGTGAATTTTGTAAACAGGTGGCTGTGCAATGCTTTCAAAACCCAGGTGGGCAACAATGACTGTGACTTGGGGATTTTCTGGTTTCAAAAAATACCCTGGCAGAGTCTGGGATCAGCTTTTTAATGGGGATGGACTCAGTAAAAGTGAGAGAGAGAAAGAACTGAAGTCTGGATGAGAGAAGTTGCATTTTGGAAGGCTGCAGGTAAAGGCTGCATGCCCTGCCAGGCTGGTTTGCATTCTCTGAGACTTGGTTTCTTATATCTTAAGTGTCTCTACCAGGGTATTGTTGGAGATAATTTGAAATTTTTGTTCCAGGGAAGCTGCCATGACTTGCTTAAGTTCATAATAACTGGTAAGAGTTTGCAGGTATACCTTTGCAAAATGCCTGCCATGGTAGAAACTTGGCTCAAGCTAAAATGCTCCTATTTGACCCACTTTCCTGAGGCACTCACACAGCATTGGAACACTTCCATCAATATGCACATGGATTTTTAAACCACAAACTTTGATAGCCTCTGGCAGAAGTTTGGGGAAAGGCAAGATGAATAAATTAGCTTTTGCTGTGTTGGTGGCACTTGTGAGGATGTTTACAGCAATGCTATAGGTAAGAAATTGAGGGTATCCAGTTGTCCCAGAAAATGTAGCCATACAAGAGACAAAAAATACAAATGAGGCACCAATGCCAACAGTAGCTATGATACTGAATTATCTATACTTTTGCCACAAATCGAAGTTGGTTGTTTGTATAAAAATAAAACTTATAATAATTTGTAGAAAACATCATTCTTATAAATGAAATTTTACTCTAAATTTGTGGTTATTTCTGTTAAAAATAAGTTACTTTTGGTACACTACTTATTTCTGGTAACAGTAGTTTTAATACTAGTGCCATCAGATGATTTGTTATTGAAATTATATGATATACATCAGCTTGTATACTATTAACATTATCTGTACAAAATTTTGTTGTACATTTTTATAAACATAATCTATATTTTAATTTATTTTCAATATATGTATATGATTTTGTTATGGATCTTTTCTCTCGTTTGTTTAATGTATCATGATACAGTGCATGTGCATTGAAATAGACTAAATACTTGAATTTTGAAGAAACTGTATGTGTGAACACATCACTATTTTACAGTTGTTCACCAATAAGTATCTGAAACCACAAACAGGTTCATATGATTTTAAAATGTAATATTATTTCTAAGAAGTGATCCCAAAGTAATAAAACTCTCTTAAGTGAAAAAATTAGAAGAGGAGATGTGCATACATGAATTACATAATACAGTAAAAAGTAAGAAACCATATAAAACATCACTGAAAGTCAGAAAATGTATGATATGTTTTTCTTATTTATTAAATTCAACAACTCTAAAAAAGTAAATCATTTCTGAAAGAGCAATGAGAAAAAGTACTCTACCCCCAGGAAGAACACTAATCATTAGATGAGAGATGGCACTTTGATCATTGTAAAGTGTTTGTTATTTTGGAAATAACTCTCTTCTGAGTCATTACTGGACTCCAATTAAAGTCGGTACACTAAAGAATTGTCCTCAAAATTACTTTCCAATTTTGCATTGTAGACAGCTCTGCTTAGGTATACATATGTATTTTTTAATTTAAAAATTATTTTTCAATATTTGGTGTCATACAATTTTATATTAGTTTCCAGTGTACAAAACAACATAGTGATTACATGTTTATATACCTCACAAATAGATTACTTCAATAAATCTGATAATTTATCTCTCTATAATTGTACATAATTATTACAATTTTATTGACTATATTCTCTATGCTTTACATTACATCCCCATGTGTGTCTTTTTGAAGTTTAGGTACATTTTTTAAAAATATACAGAAAGAAAATGTCCTCTTTAATTTGCTAAACTTCACTGACCAACTTTGCTTTTTTGGTGCCTTAATTAAAGCAGGAATGTGTGGAGATCAATAGAAAGTGTTATAGAAATATTCATAAAAGGTATCATAACATTACTTCATTAGCAACTAAGATATACCTCATGGGCAGTCCTTCAGTTCCCATAATAGAAGAATTGCAAGACCTAATTAAAAAGCATGATCAAGCTAATCCTATAAAATATATTGAAAGATGGAGAAATAGAGGTGTTTCTAACTAACATATCCAATGTCACTGAGCTAGTAAAAAGTACAAGAATATTTGTCCCCATATTTTCTGTGCTATAAAGGTAACACTGTGAGACTGGTATTTTCTTGATTTCAGGCTGAGTGTCTCCATACGTTTATCAGGCTTCTACCAATTTTGACAAGTGCTGGTAATTCACTGTATTCACAAAAGTCTTTCATTTTATACATTGAATATTCAATTTATCTGGAGTTTCAATTTTTTAACAACAATAACAAAAATCATTCTTAATGAAAAAAAAAATAATGACAATTGAAAAACTTCATGAGCAGACAAGAAAGAAAATGAATTTTATGCTTCAAATAAGAACAAAAATCCAGAATAAGTATAGGATCTGAGAGAGAAATAGATTAAACTTGCAAGAGGCTGGGGAAAAAAAGTGGAAAGTGAAGGGTTTGTGTGAGAAATTTTGTTTTGGGAGATGAAATATTTCACAGATCGATAGTGATGGATGAACTAAATGCTTGTGAAAGTACACTTTGCTATAATAATTATTAAATTTTACCATCATGAATTTAACACCTTAATTTAAGATATTATATAAATATAAAAAGTAAATTAAAGAACCAACAAACAAAATATAGAAGACAATAGAAGAAATGTTCAGAAGGGGGTCAGGATTGAAGGTATTGTACAGGAAACAGTGCAGGAGTGCATTCCAGATCCAGCCACCACTGTATGTGTATTGGGTGCAATAACATCCCCAGGTGTCCTTGGACACCAGAGCTTGCGCTGCTGACTGCTTATTTTCTATAAGGCTAAGATCTGTGCCAGGCCCAGGTCCCATCCAGGACCTGTTCCAGACACCTGACCCACACAGCTCCAGAAATGAATGTATATCTGATGGTGATACACTTCCAGCTCCATAACCATTAGATAAACTTGCAGCTCTGGGGTAGCTGCTCAGGGTGCACACATCTTAGAATCTAGATATGCCTTTGATATTGGCTGGCTACTGCTTCTGCAACAGGCTTCTGAGGAGACATAAGCACAAGTTCTGAACTGTGCTGTGATTTTGGAGATGGAGCTGAAGTGGGGACAGAATCAAAGATGACCCATATTTTTACTTTCCAGATTCATTACAAACTTAGGACCCATGACCAAGGCCTCAGAGAAGCCATCTTCTCTGGGTGCAGGCATAGATGTAGGTCTGAGTCCCATCCTTTCACCCGGCCCAGTGCCAGTCTCTGGGACTTCTTTCAGTGTGTATGGCACTGAGTCCTGTGGGCTCATGTGTAACTCCCACAGGCCCTTTTCAGCCTGGGGCTCTGCCTCCCTGGGATCCAGATCCCCAGGCTCTGTCAGCACAAGTTAAATTTAGGCACTATAGATCAAAGCCTGTGGTCATGACCTGCAAGCAAAACTAGCAGGCCCCCTTCTGAAGAGGCCAAAATGTTGCCTGGGCTGGTGGTAGCCTTGCCTGGTTATTCCTGAAACCTAGTTATAGAGACACATCTATGAAGAGTAGCTCCATCCTCCACACCCCAGCTAGCCACCCTTGATCTTGAATGTGAACTTGACAAGGCACCTAGGTTTCTGAGTTCTCCTCAGCTGGCTAGTCCTCAGTGCATGCCCTCCTTATGTGAACACCCAGCCACCAGCACCACATAAACATAGGGTCACAGGGAAGAAACATAAGGCTGTCAAGGTGGGATCAGAGGCCTGACCTGGTTTGGCTGTGACTGCCCTGGGCCTTCTGTGTTACCTTCACTTTTTCTTTGAAAAATGGCCAGAGGTTTTGGAGTGAGTCCTCAACAATAGCTGAGACAAGAGAATGGGTTTAAAAGGCAGGTTTTTCTGAGGCCAGTTCTGAGGGACCTGGGGACACAATAAGAAAAGGTTATACTACATCAAATGTCTCTAACCAAGCAAGCTGAGCAAGTACTTCTTCAGACTGTTCCTGCCTGGTTACCAGGGATCCAAGTTCTGTTGGGCTTTATGATCAGGAAGTGTGGGCACTGCTTTCAGTCTTCTACCGGGGTTTCCTTTTGAGATGAGGCCTTTCAAAAGACTCTTTGGTGTATGCCCTCTCAACATTTACCCCATGCCAACTTCATACAGAGTTGCACCAGCACAGCACACTCAAAACATCAGAAAAACTTGGGTGAAGCCCAGGTCCTAACATTATGGATTCAGAGCTGACTTCACACCTGGCACTTTTTTGTGATGTGATTCTTGATGTGATCCTTTCTTTCCAGGGGCTCCCTAGTCTCCCATCTACACAGTGTTTTGTTTGTTTGTTTGTTTGTTTGTTTGTTTGTTTGGGGTTTTTTGTTTTGTTTTGTTTTTGTTCTAGCACCTACTTCTCAGGCTGTCTCCAGATCTAAATACAAGTGTAGTGCCTGGAATTTCTGGGCGAAGATCACATGACCTAAGTCACAGATGTAACAACGGGGTGATTATGGAAATGCTGAACAGAGTACTGAATGCATTGCCCACAGAATGGGTCTGTTCTGGGACCAGTGACTTCCACTAACCCTCCTGCTGTGTCCCAGGAGGGTTTAAAGAAACAGAAATTCTGACATCATTATCTTTGGCCTAGAACTTTCCAGGACCTCCTGTTATGTTTAGTCACAGGTTTAAGTGCCTTGTCTCAGTTTATGTGCTGGGCAGCCTCAATGTATCTGTCAGTATTCCTCCACATGAAACATCCCTGTGCTAGCTTCTTCACCTGAAGCTGAACGAACTTGTGATCTGGGTTTTAAAGTATATAAAAGAATAGAGTGAAATAATGGGTGTCATTTTTAACACTGAGATAGCTTCCTCTGTCTTTCTGTGTCTCACTTTGTCTCTTTCTCTCTCTTTGTCATTTTTTCTGTTTCTTGGAACCTGTTTCTCTCTTTATATATGCCTCTTTCTCTTTGACTCACTGTTTCTCTTTCTGTTTGTCTCTCTGTGTCTCTCTTATCACATTGTGTGGAAAGACATATTATAAATCTCTATGAGGCACCAGTACAACTTTAAAAATGTGGTCCATATTATAAATCTGCTCTATGAGGCACAAGTACAAATGTAAAAATGTGGTCCACAGTAAAGATTGTGACTTCTATCCAAACTGAATCCCGCTAATAACTCATGTGTAGTCCTGCACACAGATTTCACCTAATGCAAGCCTCAGTTACCACTCATCCCAGCTTCTGAGGAGACCTTGAGGCAGAGGCTACTAGCTCTGCCAAGCTTGGTGCCTTATCAGAAACTCTGTATGAGATAGTACATGTTTGTTCCCATAACTTCTGTATGAAGTGTATGCGGCCACCTGGCATTTCAGAAGCACGTGCTAGCAGTCCAGTTCTGGTCCAGCTCTCCTTACCTGCCAGCTCTTTCCAGATACCCCAAGTCCTACTGAAATTCCTTTGTGCTAATACTTATTTCTGCCTCGAAGTCTTTGTCAGTTTGAGCTCCCCCATACTAGGCCACTGATTATCGACTTCTACAGAAATTGCTCTACTTGCTCTTGTCACAGCACAAATGTAACTATGAAGGCCTTTCAAACACACCTGGGCTCTGTGGTCCTCCCTGCAGTTCTCACTGTTCTCTCTCACAGGAATTTTCTCTCATTCTGAGTCTATGTTAGTATCCAGGCTTCAAGCTGTTAGCGGGCAGAGACCATGTTGGTATTCTCAGCTCTGTGTATGGTAATGGAAGTTGTCACCAAAGCTGAGAAAATAGTAAAGAGGCCTCAGAATGTCCTTTTTATGTGTGAGTACTCAAATTGTGAAATTGGGCGCTAATAATGAATGATACATGTTGCTCAGTGGCAAAAAAAAAAAAAAAAAAAAAAAAAAACACCCAGAATGACCTCTTGTGTTTCTTGATTCTTGTGCCAGCCTTGGTACTGCAGTTCCAGGCAGGAAAGCCTGAAATTAAAACACACTCCTGTGTTTGGGGTCCTCAAAGCACATTTTACATCACGGACCAGAAAGAAAGAGGTTGGGTCTCAGGTTCCAGGAGATTGTGAGAAACCCAGAAGCCACTCTCATAACCTCTTTATCTCCACTGTCCTGGTGTGTATACAGTTTGGTGACAAAGCCTCTCACCAGAGCCAAGACAATGACTTTACCCACTTCAAAATGAATACTGAGTTTCCAAACAAGGTTGGTCTTGCCCCTGGTTTTGTGGTTAGTTTTCTGTGCTCTGCCACACTGTGCATGACAGAGGCCCCTCAGTCCCAAGCAGCCCTCTTCTCAGAAGGACATTCAGGGACTGGAAAGCATTTTCTATGAACTTGGAGATACTGTTTCCTGATGGAGAACCAGAGACTACTGGCCCTCCTGAAAGCTCTGAGACTCTTACCATCATCATTTCTTTATGTACCACCTCACAGAGGAGTAAGCTGAGGCCTTCTCTTTTGAAGCACTGCCACACTGGGGGTGTCTGCTTTTAGTTTCAGGTGCCTAGGATGGAGATGTTAAACCCACAGCTTATTCTCTCCAGGTGCCCAGAAATGGCACTGGTTCAGTGAGAGCCTCGGGCACTTTGTTGTTGCCCTCCCTAACAACCTGACATCTCTTGTTTTTCTGCTATGGAACCTAGATGTGGTGCCAAAATATTGGGTGGTTCTGCACCATGACAAACCTTCCCCCAAACACTTTTTCCCACTTCTGTTATCCTCCCATGTGCACTTCTTTTCTGATCCTCAGCTGGACTGAAGATGTGTGTTTTTGTGTGTGTATGTGTGTATCCATGGGTATTCATCCTAGTGTATGTGGGGATGCTCAGAAAAAAGGGGTTTTACATGAAAGGATGCCTAAAATCTCAGAGGTTCTCATTTTCAAAGCAAACTTCATGGGTGATGAGTTAAGCTAAGGTCCAGAGTCTGTTTTGAAACATGACCATTGAAGTACACAATGGGGACATAACAGATGCTGCTATTGGCCAGCCTATATAAAATGACATCATGGTAATGCTCTGCCATAGAGCTGTTAGAAGGAGTACCAATACATCAGCTAGTATGATGTTTTACTAATAGTAATTCTATAATCAATGCTACCTGGCATTATAATTTTTTTAGTAAACTGCTGAATAGGACAGCAGTCTCAGGAACCAGGAGTGTCCTCCAAGGCTCAGTGTGTGTGAGAGTTTCATACACAGGAAGAAAGTTTATAGAAATTAAAGAAAATGTCTTCGTGATTTGAAAAAAAATATATGTTCTTGCTGACAATGGTGGAATTTGGCTCTTCAATGTGACACATAAGATGAGATATGTGCACCTGTAGAGGCTGTCAGCTTATGTAAGAAAAGCTGCGATGAATTTCTGAGGGCACTGATGCAATCACATTTCTCAGCTTCACGTTAGTTCCCAGCACAGTGCTAGAGACTCCAAACATTGGCAGAACCCAGTCAAAACCTGGGGGTGGTACTCTGACTAACAAGCAGAGGCCATGCTGAATGGGGCCTCCCAAAATAATAGTTCTGGGAGAAAAAAGGCCAGGGGCAGCCCTTCTTTTCACCAAGGTGCTTCAGTGTGAGAAATTTAGAGGCCGCCAAGGTCTCTTGTGATAGTGTAGGAACAGTAGTGCACTGGATGAACTAGAACACACAACTGAGAGCTTTAACATGTTCCTTCAGCTTTCCCATTTGCAATCAAGCCAGGTGAAACTCACTACTTCTATCCCAGCAGCCCATCGGGCATAGCGGGAACCCTCAGGTTTTCCTGCATGAAGCATCACTCAACAAAATTTGCCGCCGCATGCACTGAAATTAGCACCAAAACCTTTGATAGTCTCTTCTTTCTCTGCACCTTCAGCACAAATATTTTGGGGTTGCCATCTTCTCTAAATGGTTGGGAGTGGTATGGTGTCTGGCAGCCAGCACTGGAGCTGTGGCCTAAGTGGTGAGAAAAGGAAAAATGTTTTGTGCAGGTGAAATGACTAATGTGTGCCATTGGATTTTGAGTGATGCCCATTTTTGGAGACCCTGGACCTTAGCTTACTGAAGAGATGACAAGGTTTTCCTTCTGGACCCCACCCCAGCAGAAACTTTGGGTTTTGTAGAACAGGTGGCTGTGGGACACATTCAAAACCTTGATGGGAAAAAATGGCTGCATCTTGGGGCTTCTCAGGTTGCTGGCTGCATCCTGGCAAAGTGGGAAACCAGACTTTTTAATGTGGTTGGACTGGGGAGAAATGAAGGAGGGGAGAACCATGTGGTGGGGGGAAGGAGAGTCATAGGGGGGAGTAACATATGGGAAGTCTCTAATTAGGTGCTTCTTACTCTTCAAGGCTGGTTTGTGTTATTGGAGTCTTGGTCTCTAGTCTCCACACTTTTTTCTTAGTTGTGCTTGGTGATGATGTGGCATTCCAATTCCAGGGAAGTTGCTGGGACCCTCTTAAGCTCAAGATTATTGCTAGGGGTTTGCAGTTTTGCCTGACAGGACCTCCAGAGCTTTGTGAAATGTGTGCTATGGCAGAAACTGTTAAGTTTGCTAAAGCTAGTGTGCCCTCATTTCACCCACTCCCCCAGACAAATGCACACAGATTGACATGGTTTCTCTCTATGTGACCCATGGGATTTCCCAGCACCAAAGTTGGCAGCCTCTGACAGGGGATTGGGGAGAGAGGAGCAAAAATCTTTAGGCTGGGTGGGTGGTGTGGTGTAGGGTGTTCAAAGCAATGCTATGGGTCAGAAGTTGTGTGTATCCAGTTGTTCCAGAAAATACAAGAGAAAGTGGACCCCTGCTAATTGAATTGTCTATACTTTTGCCATTAATTCTAGCTGGATTTTTGTATAAAAATAAATTTCATAATAATTTATAGTTTATGTTATTGTAAATAAAATTTTACTCTAACTTTGTGGGTGTTGGGGTTCAATATAAATGCATAATAGTTATTTCTGGTAGCAATAGTCATCATTTTAGTGACATCAATTGTTTAATTTTCAAAATAGTATTATATGCACCAGGTTATATAACATAAACGTTACCTTTTTAAAAAGATGTGAAATGATTCTCCTTAAAAAATTCTGGACTGAATGTGTTATGTTAATTTAGATAAAAACACTAGTATCTCCTTAGTTTCTAAATATGGTCATATTTGTCCCTCTTAGAGATTGTTAGGGATGCTGAGAGCCAGGTGCTTGAGGCCAAGCCAGGGTTTAAGAAAATTTTATTAAGAGTATCTGAGTGCAGATTGGCTGAGGCCAAAAAGAACTTCAGCGCTGATATCTACTGTAGCAAGTGTTTTACAGAGAGGAAAGGAAGGCATTTCTGAAGAAGATATACTGCTGTGCTGGCCAAGTGCTCACTTTGGCAGGGTGGCATATATATTATTAACTCCATGGGTCTCACTGTTCCCAGGAAGGTGTTACTTTTCTTCAGAACTCAGGAAGCAGACAAGTTTCCAGGGGTGAAGGTACTTAGCAAACTTTCAGACCTTATAATTTCAGAATCTTGTTTACATAAAATAAGGATGGAAAGGCAGAGAGAAGAGGTAGGAAATAGGATATCAATTCTTTCTGCCTGCTTCCTTCTGAGTGTTGGAGTAGAGTTAGAATTTATGTAGGGCACTAAGAAAGGGGTTGATAATGGGGTCTGGTTTTTTATAGTAAGAAAATTAATCCATTGTGATGATTTGTCAGCACCTGGATCTGATTCTGCAAGAAAGACATAAATATCAGAAATAGACAATATCTAAATAATAATAAATGAAAAATTGTAAGGACTGGAACAGCAGGAAAAAGTAGTGAATGAAATCATGAATTAGTAGCCCATGAAAATAGCTGAGATTAAGGGAAAATGTTCTGCATGTTTAAAGCTCCATGAAATTCTGATTTAAAAGTATACCAAAACTTGTTTATCTATTACAATGAACCCAAGTCATTATGAACATAAGCAAGATGAAGAGATTGTGAGTTGTGTTACCAAAAATACCAAGTAGAACGAGGGGGCCTGCATTAAACCAAACTTTCTGGCACTTCACAGCTGGGAGAGCATGCTGTGTGAGAGTCAGGAAGTGTAATGTGTCCCTCCCTCCTGCTGTCTGCAATCTTGTCTTCAATCCAGGGACTTTCAGGTAGGGATTGGTGTCTGCCACATGCCTGACTTCTCTTTCCTTCTTTGCTCATCTTACCATGGGTATGTTTCCACCTTGAAAAACCCACATATGAATGAGTTTTGCATTTGTTCTCCCATACATGAAGTATTTGACAAGTAATAGTGAAAAAAAAAAACAAATTTTGTTTGTATTATTGAAATGTCAGTACATTTTGTGCCATTAACCCTATGATGCATGAAAGAGTTATTTGAATGCCTTTTAATTTGTAATCACATATAGAAGTGTGATTTGTAATTTTAATACATACTTTAAATGTATACCTTCTTATGTGGTTTGCTCCTTTCTGTTCATAAGGGGTTTCTTTTTCAAGATATTTTGGCTGTAATACAAGTTCCTTTTGTAAATCTTGTCTGGCTTCATCTTTTTGTACATTCTTAACTGATTGCTGGCCTGGGGATTGAAAATATGATGTGAATTGAAGGTGGAAGAGAGATAGTGTGGCAGGAGACAGATCTTATACTGCTGGGAGAGCAGCATTCATATTTTCAGAGTTCCTCAGGAGTGATCACCAAAGTGACCTGGGTCATTAGTATCAATATTTAAAGCCCATTGTGCCTTTTTCTATCTATTCTGGTGTTGGCCTGGACAGCATTTCCCCCAAAAAAGACAAGTTCTTAAACACCTCCCCGAGTTCATTGGGGTTTTTATTTTTACAAAAATAAGTAAGCCTTATTTTTTTTTTTGCTGAGAAAACAAAGTAAAATAAATTTGCAAACTTCCTGTTCAATAGAAGTAAAAGTACAGTAGATGACCTTCATTTTTGTGTGCCTGTTCTAAAATTCATAGGAGGATAGACACCTTGTTTACTAGCATGAAGCTGAAGGCTAGCAAAAAGTTAAATTTTACAAAACCCTCCTTAGAATTTTGAGGTTCAGGTTGAGGAAGGTGTATATAATTTTAAGTGGGAATCATCACTGGCCCTTCAGGACCACTTGGTCTGTTGGGGAGTACAAACTGTCAATTAGATCTCAGAACTAGGCTGGGAAGGCTGTGGTCCTGGTCAGGAGAGGCTGTGGGTGTGGACTGTGTGGATTGGTTATGCAGAGGGAAAAAGCATTAGCCAAACCAGAACAAAGGCAAGAGTGGCCAGAGAATTGCCTGACTCAGTAAAAACAAGGAGTTTGCTCTGACCAGTATGCTGGTAATGGGGTGTCACTAAAGTGTCAGATCTTAGGAAATCACAGAGTGCCAGGCTTGAAATTGGACCTTTACACTCAAGCTGCAGGGGGTATTATTGGCCTAGGGCTTCCATAGCAATGCCCTACCAACCAAGGGCCTAAACAACAGTGATTTGTTGTCACAATCTGGAGGTCAGATGTCCAAGGTGAAAATGTAAGAAGGGTGGGTTTTCTCTGAGGTCAGTGATTTCTTGGTCATATAAAAGCCTGGGGCATCTATTTTCTCATTTGAATATAAAGGTAAAAAACATATTTCACTGCATTTTTCTAAGGATAAATGAGAAATTGTGGGTAAATTAGGCATATGTTTGGCAATATATGAAATCATTAATGATTTCAAGAATGCTCACTCACCTTCTGCAAATTTAGTACCTGGAAGGGCCAACTGGTTTCATCACAGTACCCCTGACAACCAGGCTCTGATAACTTTACCCTCCTCGGTCACAGCTCATGATGATGCTGAGAGATCCTGTGAACTCTGAATAACAAAAAAATGGTACAAAATTCTTCTCATGAAAAAATAAAGTCACTTATGTTTCCCTGGACAATTATCTGGGCCTTTTATCAAAGTACATTTTATTTATCCTATTTATTTTTTATCAATGACTGAGAAAATTCAATTAGAACATATGTATACTTGAAGCATTCCTTTATCAGCTCACTAGGCACACCCAGGGGGACAGGCTTTATTTCTTAGAATCCATTATCACTACTTTTATAAAATTCCCATCATGTTAAAGGGAGTCCATTCTGGAAGCTTCTGACTATGGGACTCAATGGCAAATTAAGTGGTTGTCAAATGAAGGACTTAAACTTCTGCCAGTGTGTGTGTGTGTGTGTGTGTGTGTGTGTGTGTGTGTGTGTGTGGTTTAGATAGGAGAACAATTACTTCGAGTCACTGGGTTAAAGTGAAAAAAATCTTTTTTTCTTTGAAATATTGCCATTTGCAACAAAATGGATGAACCTGGAGATCATCATGCTAAGTGAAATAAACCAGACAGAAAAAACAAAGAACTGCATGATTTCACTCATATGCGGAATATAAAACTGAAAGCAAAGAAAAAAAGAAATGAACAAACAAATAACCCATGGACACAATCAATAGTTTAATGTTTATTTGGGGACGAGTGGGTTAGGGAGGGGAGAAA
>PVJL010016200.1:0-21728 GCA_004026885.1 Lyroderma lyra
TTTCCTCATTTCCAGCTTGTTTTACTTTCTCCAGCTTGCAGCCCTCACGTTTAAGATCTAAGCAATCCCTGATCAAAGTCCATAACCCAAATGTTTCCACAGGGACCTGCTGAGGTCCGTGGGCAGCATAATAATCTTGTAACTGCTCTCCCACTTTCTCCCAAGTTCCCAGACTGACAGTGCCTTCTTCTGGAAACCACGGACAGACTTCTTTTACAAATTCTAAAAACTTGTCTAGCTGTTCTCTGCTCACCCGACTGCCACGGGCGGCAAGCAATTTCTTAAGTCCTCTGACATACAGGTCCATGCTGCTAGCGTGACCCACGTTTCCTGATGTTTCTCACTCACCGCGCATCCAATGAAATAAGCTCCTCTTCGAGCCAGGCCCTTGCAATGCGGTGTTCCTCACTGTTACCCCTGTATTCAGGTCCCTGTTCGGGCGCCAGGTATGGCGGGCCAGCCGCCACAAGTCGATCAGTACCTGAAGTGGGGAGCGGGAATGAATAAAGAGACACTCACACGACTGCTGATGAGGTCGGTCTTCAGTGATGCTGAAGCTCCGAGTTTATTTCCCTTCACGAATATATGCAGTTTGATTACATGAAGTTTAACAATGGAAATATGTGTTACCTTAGCGAAAGTAAATCATTAACTTGTACATAGAAACTAGAAAATCACTGAAACTCCCAAAAGTAATTATCCCATGACAGAATCTATCAATTACCCCGATAACCATAAATCTTCTGTGTCCAGGAACTGGCCGTTCTCACCACATACCTTAGCAACTGGTAAACACCCTCCAGGTGCAGGCAGAAACAATGCCTTAGGAGCAGAAACAGGTTAAGCATTAACCGAGCCAGTCTGTAAGGCTCTGAATTACCTGTAACCATGGCTCCCCACAGATGACTGGATAAAGAAGCTGTGGTACATATACACAATGGAATATTACTCAGCTATAAGAAAAGATGAAATAGTGTCATTTGAATCAAAATGAATGATCCTGAAGATCATCATACTTAGTGAAATAAGTCAGACAGAAAAAAAAAGAACTGTATGATTTCACTCATATGAGGAATATAAAACTGAAAGGAACAAAAAGATAAGAAATGAACAAACAAACAAACAAACCATGGACATAATCAATAGTTCAAAGTTTATTTGAGAATGTGTGGGTTAGGGAGGGGAAAAGGGGGAGGGAGTGTGGGAGGACGGGGGGGAAGTTAATTATAAGGTGTTGGAAAGAGAACTCACACTGGGAGGTGAACTTATTGTACAATAAGTTGACAATGCACTGTAGAATTGTATGCTTGAAACCTATGTTATTCTTGCTAACAGATGTCACCCCAATAAGTCTTACAATAAAAATGACTTTTAAAACTTTTCTCCAATGTTTTAGAACTAAAATATCTAACGAGCTTCATATAAGGCAGGCCTGACCAACCTGTGGCCCAGGATGGCTTTGAATGTAGCCCAATACAAATACTTAAAAGGTAACAACTTGTGGGGGTTTTTTGTTATATCTTATGAGCTATTGTTAGTATTAGTGTATTCTATGTGTTACCCAAGAGAATTCTATTTCCAATGTGGCCCAGGGAAGCCGAAGTGATAGATACCACTCACGTAAACGATTGTCCTTTAGTGAAAGTAATAATTCAAAACACTTGTTTAACTTAACACTTCTATTCTACTCAAAGTTCTGTTAGTCCTTTGCTTTCAGGTAAATCTTGATTATTCTTTTGCTTTTTCTTAGGAAAATTCTAAAATATGACACACTTATTTTATTGAAATTTGATTCTTCACAGTAACAGTGCCAGGTTTTAATTAAATTTGAAAGTTGAAATAAAGTTAGATGTTAAATGAAATCCAGCATAGTGATTGTTTTTATGTATCCCGCATGTTCTCCAGAAGGAACTGTGAATTTGGGCAGATGATAGTGATTAGACAGCAAAAGAGTTAATACAAACAAACTTGAGTGGGTTAGCAGGAACCAAGTTTAGCTGAGCTTAGTTAGCTACAAATAAAAGAACTCATATGGCTACTACTCAGTCAACAGTGAGCCTGATCTCGGAAAACGAGCTTACCTGAGCTTGACTAGCTGCAAGGTAAAGTTTACTGTGGCCCGATTATACCTGTGATTTTTACAGGTGACCACATCTTGATATTGAAGAATCTGCCTGTACATTTTCTGTATAAGAAGAGCTAACTCAAAGTTCAGGGCAACTTTGTGCCTTGGACCCTGCTACATTAATCTGCCATGCCCATACCTCTCTCTTTGAATAAAACTATTCAATTTGGATTTTCAGATCCCTCATGAACGTTTCATATTCTGTCAATAATCAGGGGCATCCAATAGCCAGAAGCGAAGACATTACATGATTAATTGTTGCTGGTTCCAAAAATTAAATACAACCTTTTAATTTTGTTCATGTTCATAAAAATCTCTTCAATGCTTGGAGGTTGGAGGGCAACATAGTGACTGGATAAGAGGTCCCTAAAGTGCCTCCCAGAAATCACAATTGATCAGCCCCCAGGATCCAAGAAAGAGGACTCTGAGTGACAAAAAGAGCAGCTGAGAAATCCATGTATTGCATGTAAACACCTGAATTTTGGCGAGAAGTGTCGAGTTGGAGAGAGGGGAGGGATCAAAGACAGATCGTAATGGGACCCGATCGGGGGTGACCATCCAGGAGCAGTGCAGTGCTTGGGAGGGGGAGAGGACAAGAGGTGACAAGAGGAAAAGCCCTAGCAAAGTGGCAGAACAGAGGGAGTTGTTGGGGAGCTGGGCTGGGGAGCTGGAATTTGGAGCGGCGAGTTGGGGACCGAGCTTGGGAGCAAGCCTCTGTAACTTTTGAGTGTTAGCATGGCAGAACAAGGACTCTGAACTGCAGAGACGACATTGTGGCTCTAGACTTTCTTGGGAAACACAAGGCAGGCACGCACGGCTCCTGCGCTGTCCTGGGGTTCCTGGTCGTAGCCCACAATTCCTGGTTGTGGCCCACTGCAGGGTTAGCCGGCTGCCAAGCAGACACCGCACGAGCCCTGCACTGGGCTACGGTTTCCATTCCTGCCCGCTGTGAAGGCTCACCTGCTGCTGGCACAGCTCATGCGGTTCCTCCATGGGACTACACTTGCCATATCGCCCGCTGCACACACAAACTGGCTCCCTTTCTACCGCGGGGTCGCAAGAAGATCTTCGGTCTTGTTTGCATGCCTGCTCATATGCCCCTGGCTCCTAAAATTAGTTTCAGTCCACAGACTCTGCCCCAACACTTGCTAACTGGAGCAGGCCTGGAAAGAAAGGCGGTTTTTATAACATTCGCCCCAGCCAGCAGGAGCAGGCTCGGCCCGGATCACCCACCTTCCCCAGCATAGGGAAGAAGGAGGAGTTGTCCCAGTGTGCCTTTTCTTGGCATCTTAGCTTTCCTACACCCTCCCCAACCAACAAAATGCAGGAAATGATGGGACCATAACAGATGCACACTAACTCCAAATGTAGCAGAGACCAGAAATAAGAAATAGACAATCCCTCTCTCCTAAAACTTGCCCCTCGAAGTGCCACCTTGTGTCTGGCCAACACCAAGACTCCACAAAATTACCAATGTGGGCTTTTGGCACTACTACTGAACATAACACACTCATGTCAATGAGGAAGAACCCAGCATACAGGATGAATTCCTTAAAACTAAAACTCCTCCAAAAGATCATGAAATTTATCAAGACAGACTCTTAGATCGAGATGTTTCTGTCAAAAGTGACAGAGAACTTCAAGTAGCCATTCTAAAGGCTCTGAGAGAAATGAAAACATACTGGCAGAGCACCATGACTGATTTAAACAATATAAATAAGGAGATGAATGACATAAAGCAAAACTCCTTGAACAAAAGGAAGAATTTAACAAAGAAATTCAAACACTAAGGAAGACTGATATAGAAATGTGAGAAATAAATAGGACAATAAAAGAAGTGAGAAACTAACTACTGCCATAGTAAACAGGGCCAGCCACATGGAGGAAGTAATTATTGATATTGAAAATCAGAACATGGAAACAACTAAGAAAGAGGAAGGAAGGGAATATAGAAGCAAAAACTTTGAAAAAATTCTGCAAGAATTATCTGACTCCATGAGACAAATCAACATCAGGATAATAGAAATCGAAGAATGGGTAGAGCATTCTACAGAGAGCACACTCAAACAAACACTAGATGAGAACTATCCAAACCTATGGAAAGACATGGAACCACAAGTAGAAAAAGAAAACAGGTCCCCTGGAAACCTGGTCCCTGAAAGATCTTCTCCAAGACACATGATACTAAAGATATCAAAAACTAAAGAGAAAGAGACCATTCTCAAGGCAGCCAGGGAAAAAAGAACTATAACTTTTAGAGGAAAACCCATCAGGATGGCATCCTGTTTCTCAGCAGAAATGCAGCAAGCCAGAAGAGGGTGGAATCCAATATACAAAAACTGAAAAGAGAGTAACTTATAGCCAAGAATAATTTATCCAGCAAAATGATTTTTCAGATATGATGGTGGAATAAAGACCTTCTCAGACACACAGAAGCTGAGAGAATTTGCCAGGACAAGGCCAGCACTCCAAGAAATACTGAAAGAGACTCTTCGACCTGAAACAAAACATCAGGAAAAATGGAACAAAGTTAAGGCAACAAGAAAGAAACAAAAATAAAAGAAATCAAACAAAAAAATAAGTAATTGTCAAAGGAAATCCTCGTATATCAATCATCACTCTAAATGTTAATGAACCGAAATCAGCAATAAAAAGACACACAGTGACAGACTGTATTAAATAACAGAATCTATCTATGTGCTGTCTCCAAGTAACCCACCTCAGACATTAGTACAAACACAGACTCACAGTGAAAGGATGGGAAACAATACTTCAACCAAATGGTGACCAGACAAAAGCAGGAGTTGCCATACTTATACCTAATGAAATAAACTTCAGGTTAAAAGGGATAGTAAAAGACAAGGACGGACATTACATAATGATAAAAGGCACAATACAGCAACAATAATACTTGAGAGTAATTAATATATATGCTCATAAACAGGATGCACCAAAATAGACGAAGAAACTACTAACAGATTTGAAAGGAGAAACTGATGAATACACAATCATTGTGGAAAACATAAACACCGCATTAACAGCCATGGACAGATTAACCAAACAGAAAATAAATAAGAAAACATCAACACTGAATGATACATTACAGCAATTGGCCATCATTGATATTGGCAGGACACTTCATCCAGCAAAAGGAGACTATTCCTTCTTTTCTAGTGCCCATGATATATTCTCGCAGATATCCCACATGCTGGGACACAAAAGAGGCCTCAGGAAATTCAAGATGAATGAAATTATACCATGTGTATCCTCAGACCACCATGCTTTGAAATTGGAGATCAACTGTAAAAGGAAAGCAGAAAAAAACACATGTACATGGGGATTAAGAGCAGCTCATTTAAAAAGGACTGGATGAAAGAACAATAAAAGATGAGATTGAAAAATTTATACAAATTACAGACAATGAAAATACAACATACCAGGATTATTGGGACACCGCGAAAGCAGTGATAAGAGGGAAATATGTACAAATACAGGCCTGTCTAAAGAGACAAAATAAATCACAAGGGTACAACTTAACATAACATCTCCAAGAACTACAAATAGAAGAGCAGAAATCCCAAAGTCAGCAGAAAAAAAGAAATAATAAAAATTAAAGCAGAGCTATACCAATTAGAGAACAGGAAGATTATAGAAAATATTAATATTACAAAGAGCTGGCTCTTTGGGAAAGTCAACAAAATTGACAAAACCTTGGCGAGACTAATCAAAGGATGAAAAGAAAGGACATATATCCAAAATTAGAAATGAAAAGGGAGAAATTACCACGGATATCACAGAAATACATAGGATTATAAGAAAACCTTATGAAGAACTTTATGCCACTGAATTTAACAACCTAGAAGAAATGGACAAGTTTCTAGAATGTTATAGCTTACCTAGATTGAACCAAGAAGATCTCCATAATCTAAATAAACCAATTCATAGTGAAGAGATTAAAATGACTATCCATAATCTCCCTAAAGGCAAAAGCCAAGGACCAGATTGTTTCACTAGTGAGTTTTACCAAGCATTCAAAGAATAATAAATACCTATCCTCCTCGGAGACCTTCAAAATATTGAAGAAGAAGTTCTACTTCCTAACTCGTTCTATGAGGTCAACATTCCTCTAATACCAAAGCCTGGCAAAGACAATAAAAATAAAGAAAACTATAGCCCAGTATCTCTGATGAACAAAGATGCACAAATTCTAAACAAAATAATAGCTAGCAGAATGTAGCGGTGCATCAAAAAGATCATACCACAAGATCAAGTGGTATTCATCCCAGGAGCACAAGGATAGTTCAACATATGAAAATCAAACTATGTCATATATCACATAAACAAAATCAAAGATAAAGGACGTATAACCATTTCCCACTGATGAAGAAAAAGCTTTCAACAAGAAACAGCATGCATTTATCATCATAACACAAAACAAAATAGGTATAGAAGGAAAGAATCTCAACATCATAAAGGCCATATATGACAAGGCCTCATCTAACAGCATACTCAATGGGGAAAAGCTGAAGCCTATTCCTTAAAATCAGGAACAGGACAGGGGATGCCCCCTGTCACCCCTGTATTGAATATAGTAATGGAAGTTCTAGCCACAGCAATCGGGCAAGAGAAAGGAATCAAAGGTATTCAAATTTGGATAGAAGAGGCAAATTGTCACTACTTGCCGATGACATGACGTCTTATGTAAAAAATTCCAAAGATTCTACCAAGAAACTATTAGAAGAAATAAACTAATATAGTAAAGTCCAGGATACAAAATAAATGTAAAAAAATGAACAGCATTCCTATATACAAACAACAAAACGACAGAAAAAGAAATGAGGGAATCAATTCCCTTTGCTCTCAAAACAAAATGAATGAAATACCTGAGGTTAAAGTTAATGAAGAGAGTGTCACACTTATACACAGAAAAGTATAGGACAATTTTGAAAGAAATTGAATCAGACTTTAAGAGGTGGAAAAATATCTCCTCTTCATGGATGGAAAATTTAACACTGTTAAAATAGACATTCTCCGAAAGCAATCTACATATTTAATGCAATACCAATGAAAATCCCACAATCATACTTTCGTGAAATAGATAAAAGAATTAGTAAATTTATATGGAAACATAAATGACCTAGAATTGCCGAAGAAATATTACATAAACGAATAAGGCTGGTGGCATTACATTCCCTGACTTCAATTGATATTACAAAGCATCAATATTCAAAACAAAATGGTACTGGCAGAAGAACAGAAATAAAGACCAAGGGAATAGAACTGAAAACCCAGAAATAATCCCACATATTTATGGACAAATAATTTTCGATAAAGGAGCAAAAAACATACAATGAGGAAAAGAGAGCCTCTTTAGTAGGTGGTACTGGGAAAACTGGAATAATATATGCAAAAAATGAATTTAAGCTGTGAAATCTCTCCATATAGAGATATTAACTCGAAATGGATTAAAGACCTTCATATCAGACCTGCAACAAAAATCCGTGTAGAAGAAAACTTTGGTACTAAACTTATAGAACTAGGACTCCAGGAAGGCTTCATGAACCTGACCTCAAAGGCAAGGGAAGTAAAAGCAAAAATAAATGAATGGGATTTTATCAAACTAAAAAGCTTCTGCACTGGAAAAGGAACCATGAACAAGGCAAAGAGACAGCCAGCTGAATGGGAGAAAATATTTGCAAATAACGCATCAGATAAGGGTCTAATATCTAAAATACATAAAGAAATAATAAGGCTTAATAACAGAAAAACAAACAACGCAATTATAAACTAGGCAGAAGAAGTAAATAGGCACTTCCCCCACGGAGAATTACATATGGCCAGCAGACAAATGAAAAAATGCTCAACCTCATTAGCTATCAGGGAAATGCAAATGAAAATCACAAAGAGGTACCACCTCACACCTGTTTGTATGGCTATTTTTCAACTAGACTAGAAATAACAAGTGCTGGAGAGGATGTGGAGAAAAAGGGACTCCGGTACACTGCTGGTGGGAATGAAAACTAGTACAACCACTGTGAAAGGCAGTGTGGAGGTTCCTTAGAAAACTAGGAATGTAGTTCCCATTTGACCCAGCAATCCGTCTCCTGGGGACTACCCAAAAAACATGAAAACCTTTGCCCACAAAGACTTATGTCCCCCAATGTTCATTGCAGCACTGTTCAAGGTGGGCATAACATGGAAACAAACAAAGTGCCCTGCGACAGATGACTGGATAAAGAAGCTGTGGTACATATACACAATGGAATATTACTCAGCTATAAGAAAAGATGAAATAGTGTCATTTGCAACAAAATGAATGAACCTGAAGATCATCATACTTAGTGAAATAGGTCTGATGGAAAAAACAAAGGACTGTATCATTTCACTCATATGCGGAACATGAAACTGAAAGGAACAAAGAGATAAGAAATGAACAAACAAACAACCAACCCATGGACATATTCAATAGCTCAATGTTTAATTGGGAATGAGTGGGTTAGGGAGGGGAAAAAGTGGAGGGGTTGTGGGAGGACGGAGCGGATGCTAATTATAAGGTGATGGAAAGAGAATTCACACTGGGTGGTGAACTTATTATACAATTAGTTGACAATGCACTGTAGAATTGTATGCATGAAACCTCTGTTATCCTTGCTAACAGATGTCACCCCAATATGTCTAACAATAAAAATGACTTTTAAAACTTTTCTCCAATGTTTTAGAACTAAAATATCTAACGAGCTTCATATAAGGCAGGCCTGACCAACCTGTGGCCCAGGATGGCTTTGAATGTAGCCCAATACAAATACTTAAAAGGAAACAACTTGTGGCATTTTTAGTTACATCTTATGAGCTATTTTTAGTGTTTTTTACGTGTTACCCTAGAGAATTCTATTTCCAATGTGGCCCAGGTAAGCCAAAGTGATAGATACCACTCACTAAACGATTGTTCTTTAGTGAAAATGATAATTCAAAATACTTGTTTAACTTAACACTTCTACCAAAGTTCGGTTAGTCCTTTGCTTTTTGGTAAATCTTGATGATTCTTTTGCTTTTTCTTAGGAAAATTCTAAAAGATGACACACTTATTTTATTAAAATCTGATTCTTCACAGTAACAGAGGCAGGTTTTATTTCAATTTGAAAGTTGAAATAAAGTCAGATGTTAAATGAAATCTAGCGTAGTTATTGTTTTTGTGTGTTGCACATGTTCTCCAGAAGGAACTGTGAATTTGGGCAGATGATGGTGATTAGACAGCAAAAGAGTTAATACAAACAAACTTGAGGGGTCTAGCAGGAACCAAGTTTAGCTGAGCTTAGTTAGCTACAAATAAAAAACTCATACGGCTACTGCTCTATCTACAGTGAGCCTGATCTCGGAAATCGAGCTTACTCTGCCGGGGTCCTGCCTTGGCGTTCCAGAGAACAGTACCTGAAGTGGGAGGCATGGTTTAAGGAAAAAAAGAAAGAAAGAGACAAAGAGGGTCCAGGAAGACTGGAAGTATTCTTAGCAACCAGCCCCCAAGTTTATTTTTTCTCCCCAATATATCCCCACAGCATAGTGCAGCAAAGCAGAAACAAATATGCATTATCTTACTCAAGGACAAATCATAAACCATTCCTGACTCTCTGCCAGTTAACTTGAAGGTCAGAGTAAACGAGAGGGAGCCAGTTTCCCAAGGCATTTTTTTCAAGTACACAGATAGTCTTCTTTCTTTAGAGTTTCCCAAGGAACTGGCCTTATCAACCATATTCCTCAGTGAGCAGTACACACCTTCCAGATTGCAGAATTAAAACAAGTCATGCTTCCCTAAAGCCAGCCTGCATGGCTCCCAACATCTCCCCCTTTTTATTTAATAAAACACACCTGTGACCCAAGGTGAGAGTGAAAGACAGTGCCTGTCTTAGGTGTTTCCCTTGTAAGTAATAACCTTACCCGTCATTGGCATTACATCATCTCACGATGAAACCTTGTCTTAGGTTGGTTATTCCCAGGGAAATCTTACCCGTCTTTGACTATCCTGCCTTCACTAAGTTTGGGGGAAGTGGAGCGAAATATAACTGGTGGCCAAGCTTAAGGCATTGCCCTAAGCTTAATCTCATGGATGTTGGCTTGAATATCCACCATCTTGTTAATGAAATATTTAATGAGGATGGGGTGTAAGCACAGAACTACACAGACACAAAGGCCTAATGCAAGAAATGCCATAACAGAATGGATAATACTTGGCATAGAGGGCAAAGAAGTTCTCATCATTTTAACAAACTTAGAGGCAACTTGAGCTGCATCAAATTTTAAGGGTTCGGCTTCTCTCATATTTTTAATTTCATCATGAAGCCTAAGAATGTCCAGAGGTTCATTAGCATTATGCCATATTCCCTGAAGATGTAAACAAACTTTATTCCATTATGCTGACTATTATTATACATTTTAGGGGTAACGCATATCCAATGATATTCAGCATGACAAACCAAATGAGATCTGATCTTTATACTTTGAATTTTGTCTCCCAAATATTGAACCATATCATATAAAGCATTTACTTTTTTTTCTAACCTTTAATCTATGTTTTCTTGAGTTCCAAAAGCTAAAGTAACATTTTTAGAAAGATCATTAACATAATGTGCATTTTGAATAGTTTGTGAAAGAGCTACAGCAGCAATGGCAGCAGTTGCAATGATAGTTACTAAAGCCATTATTCCAGCAACCAAAAGTCCTATAAATCTTTTTGGTCTACTTAAAGCATACTCAATTTCTTTAAAAACCTGCAAACTTCTTTCAGTATACCAAGGTCCAGAAACATTAACAGGAAGCATAACAATGGATGGTTGATTAAGAATCACAATACGGGTTCCGAGCGGGACCCAAGAAACACAATTAGTCATATCACAATTAGAACAAGATACTTTAAACTGATTTCCCTTAAAGTGGATAATAATATTTCCAATCAGAAGTACATAAGGGGAAGGAACACAAGCAGATACATGAACAGTGTTAACAGTGGTAGTCCAATCTCTAGTCCCATATTCTCTGCCATAAGGTGAGCACGACTGAGGAACAGGCCGATTATCAGGTACGTAGGCCCAGTACTTCTATCTCTCCTGGTGCCATCGGGGGACAGTCCATCAGCATCAACAGCATCATCGTGCGTCTGAGAGTTTTGTGCGACGCGGACCAACCTCTCCGGGGGTCACCTGGCACTGTCTGCATTCTGTGGGAAAACACAAACATGCCCTCGCCCCCAAATTAGCACTGGGTCGGGGCCATTCCACGCACCCATGGGTGGATCCTTCCATCTCACCTGAGCATGTGTGCTCTGTGTGGTGGGGTGCCAGAATCGCTCTGCTGCAGAGCCTCCATGAGCATCAAATGTTAAAAATTTTTAAGTAAATAATTCTGAGGTGACACAGGGTATAACTCCCCCTTTTTTATTTTTTCTAATTGAGCCTTCAGGGAGCCATGAGCTCTTTCATCAATACCTTATCCCTGAGGGTTATAAGGAATTCCAGTTTTATGAGTAATCAGAAAATTTGTACAAATCTTTTGAAATGCCTGACTAGTATAGCCAGACCCGGTGTCAGTTTGTAAAATTTGAGGAGCTGCCCTAGCAGAAAGGCACTGTAAGCAGTGCGTTATCACATGCTTAGTGGCCTCTCCTCCAGTGTCCCTGCACGAGGGGAGTTCCTGAGGCATCTTCTTTACATTTGCATTCACTGGCCCAATGTTTTTCTCTTATATCTAGGACAAAGGTCAGGTTGCCGTCCCTGCTGAGAAGCCTCAGCTTGTCTTTGAGGACATAGTTTAAGTTGATGGCCCATTTGCCCACATCCAAATCAGCTTCCAGGGGGTCTCGTGACTCAGGATTCTCCTGCTTTTGCTGTTGGCTGTTCTAGGTTACTTTCAACTTTAGGTGAATCCTGTTTTGAATTTTCTTGGGCTAAAAACAACTGAGGATCATCTAAATCAGGGTCATGATATCTAGCTACTTCTTTCCCTAAGTCTTTCTCATCCTGAGGATCCAGCTCCTCGTCAGGGGCAACTTTCTCATAGAGCTGGAGCGAGGGAGCAGACGGAGAAGGGGCAGTTGAAGCTGCAGGGTCGGGTTGCGATCCCGACTCTTCCTCCTCTTCCTGACCCCGCATACCCTCATGTCTGGGATCCAAGCTATCTCTAATTAGAGTCCATAAAGCAAAAGTATCTACCGGAATTTTTTCAGGTCCATGAGCTTCAAAGTAACCTTGTAATCGGACCCACACTTTTTCCCAAATTTTTACACTTACAGTCCCCTCTTCTGGAAACCGGGGACAAATGTTTTCTATAAAATCTAGAAACTTTTCTAATTGGGGTTTTCTACCTTCACTCCCCTGGCCTTGAGGAGGTTCAGTAGGAGATGGGTGTACAACTGCTTACTATTTCCTGCACCCATCTTTATTAATATCACTCCCGGTCTTTTCTCACTGCGTACCACTTACCTGTATGTACGACTTTTTCCCGCAGTGACCTTCACCTGATCCCCAGTATTCAGGTCCCTGTTCGGGCGCTAACTCTGCCGGGGTACTTCCTCGGCGTTCCAGAGAACAGTACCTGAAGTGGGGGGCGAGGTTTAAGGAAAAAAAGAAAGAAAGAGACAAAGATGGTCCGGGAGAACTGGAAGCATTCTTAGCAACCAGCCCCCGAGTTCATTTTTTCTCCCCAATATATCCCCACAGCATAGTGCAGCACATCAGAAACAAATATGCATTACCTTACTCAAGGACAAATCATAAACCATCCCTGACTCTCTGCCAGTTAACTGGAAGGTCAGAGTAAACGAGAGGGAGTCAGTTTCCCAAGGCATTTCTTCCAAGTACCCAGATAGTCTTCTTTCTTTAGAGTTTCCCAAGGAATTGGCCTTATAACCAGATTCCTCAGTGAGCACTACACAACTTCCACATTGCAGAAGTAAAACAAGTCATGCTTCAATAAAGCCAGCCTGCATGGCTCCCAACAGTTTACCTGAGCTTGGCTAGCTGCAAGGAAAAGGTTACTGTGGCCCGATTCTACCTGTGATTTTTCACAGGTGACCATATCTTGATATTGAAGAATCTGCCTGTAAATTTTCTGTATAAGAAGAGCTAACCCAAAGTTCAGGGCAACTGTGTGCCTTGGACCCTGCTACATTAATCTGTCATGCCCATACTTCTCTCTTTGAATAAAAGTTTCCAACTTGGATTTTCAGATCCCTCATGAACATTTCACATTCTGTCAATAGTCAGGGGCATCCAATAACCAGAAGAGAAGACATTACATGACTAACTGTTGCTGGATCCACAAATAAAATATAACCTTTTAATTTTGTTGATGTTCATAAAAATCTCTTCAATGCTTGGAGGTTGGGGGGCAATATGGTGACAGGATAGGAGGTCCCTAAAGTCTCCCCCAGAAAACACAATTGAACGGCCCCCAGGATCCAAGAAAGAGGATTCTGAGTGACAAAAAGAGCAGCTGAGAAGTCCCTGTATTGCAAGGAAACACCTGATGGTTGGAGAGAAGGGGGCGAGTCGGAGAGAGGGGAGGGATAAAAGACAGATTGTAACAAGACCCGAAAGGGGGTGACCATCCAATAGCACTGCAGTGATTGGGATGGGGAGAGGACAAGAGGTGACAAGAGGAAAAGCCCTAGCAAAGTGGCATAACAGTGGGAGTTGTTGGGGAGCTGTGCTGGGGAGCTGGAATTTGGTGCAGCGTGTTGGGGACCGAGCTTGGAAGCCAGCCTCTGTAAATTTTGAGTGTTAGCAGGGCAGAGCAAGGACTCTGAACTGCAGAGACGACATTGTGGCTCTAGGCTCTCTTGGGAAACACAAGGCAGGCACACAAGGCTCCTGCGCAGTCCTGGGGTTCCTGGTTGCATCCCGCAATTCCTGGTTGTGGCCCACTGCGGGGGCTAGCCGGCTGCCAAACAGACAGCGCACGACCCCTGCACTAGGCTGCGGCTTCCATTCCTGCCCGCTGTGAAGGTTGACCTGCTGCTGGCACTGCTCTTGCGACTCCTGCATGGTGCTACACTTGCCATATCTCCCGCTGCAGACACAAAGAGGCTCCCTTTCTACCGCGGGGTCCAAACAACACCTTCGGTATTGTTTGCATGACTGCTCGCATGCCCCTGACTCATAAAATTAGTTTCAGTCCACAGACTGTGCCCCAACACTTTGTTGCTGGAGCATGCCTGGAAGGAAAGGCGGTTTTTATAGCATTCGCCCCAGCCAGCAGAAGCAGCCTTGGGCGGATCACCCAGCTTCCCCAGCATAGGGCAGAAGGAGGAGTTTGGCAGTGTGCCTTTTCTTGGTATCTTACCTTTCCTACAGTCTCCCCAAGCAACAAAATGCAGGAAATGAAGGGACCATGACAGATGCACACTGACTCCAAATGTAGCAGGAGAGCAGAAATAAGAAATAGACAACCCCTCTCTCCTAAAACTTGATCCCACAGTGCCATCTTGTGTCTGGCCTACACCAAGACTCCACAAAAGTGCCAATGCAGACTTTTGTGCACTACTACGGAACATAACGGACTCATGTCAATTAGGAAGAACCCAGCATACAGGATGAATTCCTTAAAACTAAAACTCCTCCAAAAGATCATGAAATTTATCAAGACAGCCTCTTAGATTGAGATGTTTCTGTCATAAGTGACAGAAAACTTCAAGTAGCCATTCTAAAGGCTCTGAGAGAAATGAAAACTTACTGGCAGAGCACCATGACTGATTTAAACAACATAAATAAGGAGGTGAATAACATAAAGCAAAACTCCATGAACAAAAGGCAGAATTTAACAAAGAAATTCAACCCCTAAGGAAGATTGAGGTAGAAATGTGAGAGATAAATAGGACAATAAAAGAAGTGAGAAACTAAATACTGCCATAGGAAACAGGGCCAACAACATGGAGGAAATAATTATTAATATTGAAAATCAGAACATGGAAACAGCTAAGAAATAGGAAGGAAGGGAATATAGAATTAAAAAGATTGAGAAAATTCTGGAAGAACTATCTGACTCCATGAGACAAAACAATATCAGGATAATAGTAATCGAAGAAGGGGTCGAGCATTCTACAGAGAGCACACTCAAACAAATAGTAGATGAAAACTATCCATACCTATGGAAAGACATGGAACCACAAGTAGAAAAAGAAAACAGGTCCCCTGGAAACCTGGACCCTGACAGATCTTCTCCAAGATTCATGGTACTAAAGATATCCAAAACTAAAGAGAAGGAGACAAAACTCAAGGCAGCCAGGGAAAAAGGAACTATAACTTTTAGAGCAAAACCCATCAGGATGGCATCCTGTTTCTCAGCAGAAATGCAGCAAGCCAGAAGAGGGTGGAATCCAATATACAAAAACTGAAAAGAGAGTAACTTATAGCCAAGAATAATTTATCCAGCAAAATTATTTCTCAGATATGAAGCTAGAATAAAGACCTTCTCAGACAAACAGAAGCTGAGAGAATTTGCCAGGATAAGGCCAGCACTCCAAGAAATACTGAAAGAGTCTCTTCGACCTGAAACAAAACATCAGGAAAAATGGAACAAAGTTGGGGCAATAGGAAAGAAACGAAAATAAAACAAATCAAACAAAGAAATAATTAATGGTCCCAGGAAATCCTCGTATATCAATCATCACTCTAAATGTTAATGGACCGAACTCACCAATAAAAAGACACACAGTGGCAGACTGTATTAAAAAACAGAATCTATCTATGTGCTCTCTCCAACAAATCCACCTCAGCCATTAGGACAAATACAGACCCTCAGTGAAAGGATGGGAAACAATACTTCAACCAAATGGTGACCAGACAAAAGCAGGAGTTGCCATACTTATACCTAATGAAATAAATGTCAGGTTAAAAGGGAAAGTATAAGACAAGGACGGACATTTCATAATGATAAAAGGTACAATACAGCAACAATAATACTTGAGACTAATTAATATATATGCTCCTAACAAGGATGCACCAAAATAGACAAAGAAACTACTAAGAGATTTGAAAGGAGGAACTGATGAATACACAATCATTGTGGGAGACATAAACACTGCACTAACAGCCATGGACAGATCAATGAAACAGAAAATAAATAAGGAAACATCAGCACTGAATGACACATTACAGCAATTGGCCATAACTGATATTGGCTGGACACTTCATCCAGCAAAAAAAGACTATTCCTTCTTTTCTCGTGCACATGGAATATTCTCATAATATCCCACATGCTGGGACACAAAAGTAGCCTCAGGAAATTCACGATGATTGAAATTATACCACGAGTATCCTCAGACAATCATGCTTTCAAACTGGAGATCAACTGTAAAAGGAAAGCAGAAAAAAGCACATATACATGGAGATTAAGATCAGCTCTTTTAAAAAGGACTGGATAAAAGAACAAAAAAAGATGAAATTAAAAAATATATATAAATTACTGACAATGAATATACAAAATACCAGAATTATTGGGACACAGCGAAAACACTGATAAGAAGGAAATTTATATCAATACAGGCCTGTCTAAAGAGACAAGATAAATCACAAGGAAACAACTTAACATACCATCTTAAAGAACTAGAAATAGAAGAGAACACAAATCCCAAAGTCAACAAAAGGAAAGAAATAAGAAAAATTAAAGCAGAGCTATACCAATTAGAGAAAAGGAGGACTATAGAAAAAATTAATATTGCAAAGAGCTGGCTCTTTGAGAAAGTCAACAACATTGACAAAACATTGGCGAGAGTAATCAAAGGATGAAAAGAAAGGACACATATATCCAAAATTAGAAATGAAAGGGGAGAAATTACCACGGAAATACATAGGATTATAAGAAAATCTTATGAAGAACTTTATGCCACTGAATTTAACAACCTAGAAGAAATGGACAAGTTTCTAGAACCTTATAGCTTACCTAGATTGAACCAAGAAGATCTCCATAATCTAAATAGACCAATTCATAGTGAAGAGATTAAAATGACTCTCCATAATCTCCCTAAGGGCAAAAGCCAAGGACCGGAACGTTTCACCAGTGAGTTTGACCAAGCATTCAAAGAATAATAATCACCTATCCTTCTCAGAATCCTCCAAAAAATTGAAGAAGAAGCACTACCTTCATAACTCATTCTATGATGTCAACATTCCTCTAATACCAAAGCCTGGCAAAGACAATAAAAATAAAGAAAACTATAGGCCAGTATCTCTGATGAACAAAGATGCACAAATTCTAAACAAAATAATAGCAAACAGAATATAGCGATGCATCAAAAAGATCATACCTCAAGATCAAGTGTTATTCATCCCAGGAGGACAAGGATAGTTCAACATACAAAAATCAATCTATGTGATACACCACATAAACAAAGTCAAAGATAAAGGACGTATGACCATTTCCCATTGATGCAGAAAAAGCTTTCAACAAGATACATCATCCATTTAAGAACAAAACACAAAATAAAATTGGTATAGAAGGAAAGTATCTCAACATCATAAAGGCCATATATGACAAGGCCTCGGCTAACAGCATACTCAATCGGGAAAAGCTGAAGCCTATTCCTTAAAATCAGTAACAGGACAGGGATGACTCCTGTCACCACTGTTATTGAATAGAGCAATGGAACTGCTAGCCATAGTAATCGGGCAAGAGAAAGGAATCAAAACTATCCAAATTTGGAAAGAAGAGGTCAAATGGTCACTATTGGCCGATGACATGATGCCTAATATAAAAAGTTCCAAAGATTCTGCCAGGAAACTATTAGAAGCAATAAACAAATATAGTAAAATCGCAGGATACAAAATAAATGTAAAAAAATCAACAGCATTCCTATATACAAACAACAAATCCAAAGAAAAAGAAATGAGGGAATCAATTCCCTTTGCTATCAAAACAAAATGAGTGAAATACCTGAGGTTTAAGTTATTGAAGAGAGTGTCACACTTATACACAGAAAAGTATAAGACACTTTTGAAAGAAATTGAAACAGACTCGAAGAGGTGGAAAAATATCCCCTGTTCGTGGATAGGAAAATTTAACATTGTTAAAGTGGACATTCTATTAAATCAATTTATATATTTAATGCAATACCCATGAAAATCCCACAATCATACTTTCATGAAATAGATAAAAGAATTAGTATTTTTATATGGAAACATAAATGACCTTGAATTCCCAAAGAAATACTAAATAAATGAATAAGGCTGGTGGCATTACAATCCCTGACTTCAATTAATATTACAAAGCATCAAGAGTCAAAAGAGCTTGGTACTGGCAGAAGAACAGAAATATAGACCAATGGAATAGAACTGAAACCCAGAAATAAACCCACATATTTATGGACAAATAATTTTCGATAAAGGAGCAAAAAACATACAATGAAGAAAAGACAGCCTTTCAGTAGGTGGTGCTGGGAAAACTAGAATAATATATTCAAAAAATGAACTTGAGCTGGGAACTCTCTTCATATACAGAAATTAACTCGAAATGGATTAAAAACCTTCATATCAGACCTGCAACAATCAACTGTATAGAAGGAAACATTGGTACTCAACTGATAGACGTAGGACTCCAGGAAGACTTCATGAACCTGACCTCAAAGGCAAGGGAAGTAAAAGCAAAAATAAATGAATGGGATTTTATCAAACTAAAAAGCTTCTACACAGGAGAAGAAAACATCAACAAGGCAAAGAGACAGCCAACTGAATGGGAGAAAATATATGCAAATAACGCATCAGATAAGGGTCTAATATCTAAAATATATAAAGAACTAATAAGGCTGAATAACAATAAAGCAAACAACGCTATTATAAACTGGGCAGAAGAACTAAACGGGCACTTCTCCCATGGAGAAGTACAAATGGCCGGCAGACAAATGAAAAAATTCTCAACCTCATTAGCTATCAGGGAAAGGCAAATCTATATCACAATGACTTATCACCTCTCACCTGTTAGAAAGGCTACTATCAACAAGACTAGAAATAACAAGAGCTGGAGAGGATGTGGAGAAAAAGGGACTCCGGTACAGTGCTGTTGGAATGAACACTAGTACAACCACTGTGGAAGGCAGTGTGGAGGTTCCTCAGAAAACTGGGAATGCAGTTCCCATTTGACACAGCAATCCGTCTCCTGGGGGTCTACCCAAAATACCTGAAAACCTTTGCCCACAAAGACATGTCCCCCAATGTTCATTGCAGCACTGTTCAAGGTGGGCATAACATGGAAACAAACAAAGTTCCCTGCGACAGATGACTGGATATGACGCTGTGGTACATAGAAAAAATGGAATATTACTCAGCTATAAGAAAAGATGAAATAGTGTCATTTGCAACAAAATGAATGAACCTGAAGATCATCATACTTAGTGAAATAGGTCAGAAGGAAAAAACAAAGAACTGGATGATTTCACTCATATGCGGAATATAAAACTGAAAGGAACAAAGAGATAAGAAATGAACAAACAAACAAACAACCCATGGACATAATCAATAGTTCAATGTTTATTTGGGAATGAGTGGGTTAGGGATGGGAAAAAGGGGAGGGGGTGTGGGAGATCGGAGTGGAAGTTAATTATAAGGTATTGGAAAGAGAACTCACACTGGGTGGTGAACTTATTGTACAATAAGTTGACAATGCACTGTAGAATTGTATGCATGAAACCTATGTTATCCTTGGTGACAGATGTCACGCCAATAAGTCTAACCATAAAAATGAATTTTAAAACTTTTCTACAATGTTTTAGAAGTAAAATATCCAACGAGCTTCCTATAAGGCAGGCTTGACCAACCTGTGGCCCAGGATGGCTTTTAATGTAGCCCAATACAAATACTTAAAAGGTAACAAGTTGTGGGGTTTTTTTTGTTATATCTTATGAGCTATTGTTAGTATTCGTGTATTTTACATGTTACCCAAGAGAATTCTATTTCCAATGTGGCCCAGGGAAGCTGAAGTGATAGATACCACTCACTCAAACGATTGTCCTTTAGTGAAAGTGATAATTCAAAACACTTGTTGAACTTACCACTTCTATTCTACTCAAAGTTCTGTTAGTCCGCTGCTTTTTGCTAAATCTTGATGATTCTTTTGCTTTTTCTTAGGAAAATGCTAAAAGATGGCACATTTATTTGATTGAAATTTGATTCTTCACAGTAATAGTGCCAGGTTTTAATTCAATTTGAAAGTTGAAATAAAGTCAGATGTTAAATGAAATCCAGCATAGTGATTGTTTTTATGTGTCCCCCATGTTCTCAAGAAGGAACTGTGAAATTGGGCAGATGATAGTGATTAGATAGCAAAAGCGTTGATACAAATAAACTTGAGGGGGCTAGCAGGAACCAAGTTTACCTGGCCTTAGTTAACTACAAATAAAAGAACTCATATGGCTACTGCTTTGTCTACAGTGAGCCTGATCCCTGAAAACAAGCTTACCTGAGATTGGCTAGCTGCAAGGAAAAGTTTACTGTGGCCCGATTCTACCTGTGATTTTTTACAGGTGACCACATCTTGATATTGAAGAATCTGCCTGTACATTTTCTGTATAAGAAGAGCTAATCCAAAGTTCATGGCAACTCTGTGCCTTGGACTCTGCTACATTAATCTGACATGCCCATATTTCTCTATTTGAATAAAAGTTTCCAACTTGGATTTTCAGATCCCTCATGAACATTTCACATTCTGTCAATAGTCAGGGGCATCCAATAACCAGAAGAGAAGACATTACATGACTAACGGTTGCTAGTTCCACAAATTAAATATAACCTTTTATTTTTATTGATGATCATAAAATTCTCTTCAATGCTTGGAGTTTGGAGGGCAAGATGGTGACTGGATAGGAGGTCCCTAAAGTCTCTCCCAGAAAACACAATTGAAAGGCCCCCAGGATCCAAGAAAGAGGACTCTGAGTGACAAAAAGAGCAGTTGAGAAGTCCATGTATTGCAAGAAAACACCTGAAGGTTAGAGAGAAGTTGGCGAGTCGGAGAGAGGGGAGGGATCAAATACAGATTGTAACAGGACCCGATCGTATTGACCATCCAGGAGCAGTGCAGTGCATGGGAGGGGGAGAGGACAAGAGGTGACAAGAGGAAAATCCCTAGCAAAGTGGCAGAATAGTGGGAGTCATTGGGGAGCTGGGCTGGAGAGCTGGAATTTGGAGCGGCGAAGTGGGGACAGAGCTTGGGAACCAGCCTCTGTAATTTTCAGTGTTAGCAGGGCAGAGCAAGGACTCTGAACTGCAGAGACGACATTGTGGCACTAGGCTCTCTTGGGAAACACAACGCAGGCACACACGGCTCCTGCGCAGGCCTAGGGTTCCTGGTCGCAGCACGCAATTCCTGGTTGTGGACCACTGCGGGGGCTACCCGGCTGCCAAGTGGACACCGCACGACCACTGCACTAGATTGCGGATTCCTTTCCTGCCCGCTGTGAAGGTTGACCTGCTGCTGGCGCTGCTCCTGCATCTCCTGAATGGGGCTACATTTGCCATACCGCACTCTGTACACACAAACAGGCTCCCTTTCTACCGCGAAGTCAAATAACATCGTCGGTCTTGTGTGCATGCCTGCTCGCATGCCCCTGGCTCCTAAAATTAGTTTCAGT
>PVJL010016201.1:0-21746 GCA_004026885.1 Lyroderma lyra
GGAGCGCGGTGTACCCGGGAGGGAGCACATTACACCCGGGAGCACGGTGTACCCGGGAGGGAGCACATTACACCCGGGAGCGCGGTGTACCCGGGAGCACGGTGTACCCGGGAGGGAGCGCATTACACCCGGGAGCGCGGTGTACCCGGGAGGGAGCGCATTACACCCGGGAGCACGGTGTACCCAGGAGCACGGAGTACCCGGGAGGGAGCACATTACACCCGGGAGCACGGTGTACCCGGGAGGGAGCGCATTACACCCGGCCAAGCACGGCCTGTGTTCCCCCCTTGGCTGGATTGTAAACACGTGGCCCGTGGTGTCACGTATCGCCAGCGTGTCCCCGTTTCCCTTTGCCTCCTGCGGTGTCACGTAGAAAGCGGACACTGAAACACTCTCCATTGCATGAATGAATGGATAGAGTAACGGACCCCTAATTCTTGCTGCTAAGGAGGAAACGCGCTTGCACCACTGACAGGAGAACTGCCTAGAAACTTCTCTGGGCTCGGGAAAGGAGCGTGGGCTGTGGACCCACGGAAGGGGTGCGTCCTAACGGGGTTTTCCAAGGGGCCCCGGCGAGAGCGGCGCAGGAGACGGCTGTCGCCCAGAAGTGACACCGTCGGTTCGGCCGGGAACCGTGCCGCGGAGGCTGGCACAGCACAGCACAGCACGCGGGACCCCCTCCCAGGGGCCGTGCCCACGAGCAGCGCCGACGCCGGAGCTGTGCTGCGGAGCGAGCCCTGGCGCAGCGTCTTTGCAGACGGCTCCCAAGGGTCGGCAGGTCAGCAGGCTGCCCTCTCTGCCCCAGGGATGTCCTCACCTCCGCGGCTTGGTCTCCTGCACCATTCCCGACCGTGACACCCTGACGGGCGCTTTGCCTGTGAGCACGTCCCCACACGCTCGGCAAGTTCGCGTTCTGACGGCGGGGGAGGCTGCACCCACCCCTCCGGCTGTCACACTCCCTTTAATTCCTGCGTGACGATCACGTCTGTAGGGTTCCCTCGAGTTTTCTGCGCCCTGAGCAGCATGGGAAGGGGATTCCCTAGGGCAGTGACCTCTTCACTTTACAACTTTTCTGGCTACAAATTAACTGACATGTAAATATATGTCTGGTGACTTCTTTACAAATTACGTGTTGACATATGTGTGATGCGCCCATCACACCAAGGTCACAATGGGGAGGACGAGAGAATGAGACAGAAGGGACGTGCTGGCCCTCCCAATGGTTTTCCCGCAAGGTGGGAACCGGGGTCCACCGGTCTTAGGGTCCCCAGGGCGCGAGTACTTGTGCCCTTGGGGACGAATTAAGTCACCCACCTTCTTTCCTTTGCTTCCCTTTGTGTGACGGACGCTGAACCGTCCCGAACCAGCAGGCACGTTTTATACGGTCCCCGGTCCCTGCTCGGAGGGACCCAACGGAACGAAACTAGATCCGATTTTATTCGGGGACCGTCATGTTGTGAGCAGGTCTACGCACCTGATTGCAGGTCACGCAAATCTTTTCAGCGGCTCCACTTCTCTTCTGTTTTAATTCCCACGTCGTCACCCATTAACCATCACGTTTACGGGGGAAACGGCTCAAAGGTTCTTTCTGCCTCCGCAACGAACTGTCCGCGGACTTGGGATCGATACGTTTTTAGTGGCTGAATGAGACGCGCTCTCTCGCTCTTAAAACAAGCCCACCTGAGCGGGGGTGTCCCCGAGGGGCCGCTCCCTGCAGCCGGCGTTACGTACGTGTGTGAGTTGTCACGTCAAGTACACGGGTGACGTGCGGAAACCAAAGCACGTTATTGACCAGAACCCTAGGCCACTGGCGTGCCAACAGTGTCCTGGTCGTGTCTGTGACTCTGATGTTGCTGTTGTCATCTTTGATCTTTTTGTTTAGGGTGCCCAAATTCTGCTGTGAAGTTGTAAAAGTGTACCCATGGGGGGGCAGGGACCCAAAATAGAGCAGCCTTCTGTGCTGGGGCCGGGCAAGGGTTCTGGGAGCCTCCTGCGTCCGCGCCCCAGCTGGCGGTGGTGTGACATGCTACACCGGACGTCAGTGAATTTGGGGGGACTCTCTCACAGCGTTTGCCCATTTCATGATGGGTGACTGTCACGAACCACGTGCAGTGTGACGATGCACCTGCTCACCCCACACTGAGTGTTCGGCCGTTTTTGACCCCAAACAGGCCTGATGCCCACACCCCACCCTCCCTAGTCGCCCGATCTCACCCCGAGCGATTTTTTGTTTGTTTCCCTATGAAATAAGCCCTGAAAGGGGAACGTTTTGCCGATATGAAAGACGTGAAACCAAAACCTCAGAAGCACTAAAAAGGCGTCAAAGTCCACGCATTGAAAACTGCCCTGAGTGGAGGAAAAGGTGTCCCGGTAAGGGCAGGGCGCCCCGTGGACAGTACTTTGAGGGTGACCGAAGGTTAAATGTGTGACAATACGTAATTTTTTTATAAATAAATTCTGGTGGTTTGGGTCCCCCTTGCAGATATGGACAGGTAGGTAGGTAGGAAGGTAGGTAGGTAGGAAGGTAGATAACTTGCACGACTGTGTGGGCTTCTGTGACCGAGAGCTACTGGGTCAGCTGAGAGCCCTTCACACTGTCCTGTGAACTTGCCTGTTGGAAATGAAGGACACAGCCTGAGCACTGGCGTGAGCCGTGGATGGCAACCTGATGCTCAAACACCTCATGGTTAACACTTTGCTTGACGTTAGGTACCGTCTTTGTTTTGTCCATCAGTGTTTATTTCTCTTTTTATAACAGAGATGAATGGTGCATACGTGTTTCCTGTTTACGTTGTCTTTTAAGTTACAAGCACGTTCATTATGCAAAGCGCGTAAGCTCTCCAGTCTCCAGTGTTTCCCTTTTAAAAACAAAGCGACGAGCGTGAAGGGTGCTTGTGGCTGCTCGGGACCCGAGCTCTGGTGAAAGCCCTCTGACACGAACGCCCCTCTCCTAAGATAAGGAAAACCGTCGCTCACACGTCCTCGTCCTCGGGGGCAGCAGGGACGCGCTGAGAGGTGGGCCGAGGGCGGGCCCCCGGAGGGCAGCTCTCCTGAGCTGGCACTGGCTGGCTGCCATCTGGAGTCGTCCTGCGAGTCCGAGGGGCTCCACACTGCGAATGCACCGGATGGGCGGGGGCAGGCTGTGGACCTGCGATGCGCAGGGGAGGCTGGGGACCTCGGAAGTCAGCGGTTTGTGGGGTCTTTGCAGCCATGTCCCTCACGGCATCGGTGCGTTTGTGGCTGGAAAAAGGAATCAGGCCACTAAGCAGGCCTGTGAGGTGGCGTGGGGGGTGTTGCCAAGAGGAAGAGCAGGGCAGGAGGGGACTTGTAGCCACAGAGGTGACGCCTGGATAGATGGACAGGTGGGTGGGCGGGCAGGTGGGTGCGGGAGAAGCTTCCATCTGTGTGCTCCAACGCGCACGTGCTTGAGAGGCAGCAAATGTTCTAACCACCGGACTCAGCTTTGACTCAGAATCTGTCCTTCCAGGGAAAGTGCCCCAGAACTTCCCTTCGTGACGCCCACTGAGCCAGGGGCGCTCCTCATGAGAGAAGAGAACGGCGCCCTTGAGGCAGGGTTACTCCACTGTCCCATGACACGGCAGAGACACAAGACGGACCGTGAAGGACCCGCTTGTCAGATTCCTTCCGCTGTCATCCCGGTCCCGGGAGGGTGGGGGGACACGGCACCAAACAGTGACATGGTGTGTGAGGGAGGCGTGTACACGTCCTAGTCCATGGAGCATGCAAGGCACAGCGTACGGGGAGCTCCAAGGCGGGCCTCGTCACGCTTCTAATGCAAAGGTTGGTGGTCGCAGTCTCATCTAGAAGGTTCGTTTGCTGCGGCTGACGCTCTCAGACTGAGGGCAGCTGTCACTTGGGTGGGTGAGAGCTCATTATGTTACGTGTGAGCAGGCCACCACGTGCGCGGGGGACACCGGCATCACACGGGCTTCAGGCGTGCGGCTCTGTGACACGTCCTCTGCGCGCCGCGTGGTGCCAGCCCCCGTGCTCCTCTGTCGCCGTGTACTTGACCCCTTTGCCCAAACTCGTACTGTTCTGGCCTCACGTGCCGGTTTGCTTTGAAAGCGTGCCCCTCGCCTTCAGAGAAGTCGCTTCCACCGGAGCCGCTTGAATGGCCCAGAGAACCGTGTCTCAGGATTCCAAGAAGCCAAACTTCAGCCCTTTGACTGAAGCTATTTAAACACCTGAAAACACTGAATATTTCTTTCATCCACGTTTCAAACACTTAATGTCTCAATTCCTGCTTTGATACTCTCAGATTTTAATTTCTTTTCATTTGAAACCCTAATAGATCAGTTTTCTAGGGTTTTAATACCAAACAACGAACAAAAATTCCTCCACTTAAATATCAAAGGCCTCAAGTAGACGTATCTGTGGCTGCTGTTGTGTTGAGAGCCCGGAGTTGTTAAAAGTTCTGATTATGACAGCAAACTCTGTCATGTAGTCACAGGGACTCACTGACTGCAAACTCTGTCATGTAGTCACAGGGACTCACTGACTGCAAACTCTGTCATGTAGCCACGGGGACTCACCGACTGCAAACTCTGTCATGTAGTCACAGGGACTCACCGATGACCGTTTCACTGGGGCACCTGCTACGCTCTTCAATGCAAACTGAGGGCCCGGCCCCTGGCACTGGGGGCCCCACGGCTTCCTACAGCTCCTGCTGGGGTTCCCTGATGGCCCCCCGATGGCGGACAGAGACCCGAGTCCAGCAGAAGTGCCGGAACGCACCTCCCAGGGGTGGGGGAGGGCTCGTTCTCAACGGGGAGAGGCCCGTCCAGCAAGCGTCCTCTCGGGAGTTTCACTGCTTTACGTCCTCGAAAACGGGCAGTTTTCTACCCAAACGGGCAGTCTGTCCCCACGCTCCTGCTGGGCTCACGGCAGTCCCGTGCATTAGGACACCGTTCGAAGTGGATGACCTTCACAGTGAGCTAGTTGCCGGTGTTTGTCTTCTGGAGGCTTCCGTCTGTCGGAAATGGGACTTCGGGGGCAGGTGGTAAAATGCAGGCCTTCCGGGTCAGCAGGTCTGAAGGCTACGGCCACAGCAAGCGCTTCCGGGTCAGCAGGTCTGAAGGCTACGGCCACAGCAAGCGCTTCCGGGTCAGCAGGTCTGAAGGCTACGGCCACAGCAAGCGCTTCCCGGAGAACGCATTCCGCGAACACGGGGTTCGAAGCCACCGTGGCCTGGCCGATCTGACCTGGGTGTCACGGCAGCACCTATGTCATCTGGGAGTTACGCAGATTAGCTGACGGACCCGAAGAGTGTCACCGACCACGGAACAACACAGCTGCCCACGCCCTGCCGTCCCCGTCCCCGTGGTTACTGTCATCGGAGCGCAGGCACGTCTACCCAGGAAACTCCTGATTCCCTGGTCAACGTTTTGACTGTATGTTGACTTAACATTATTCTAAGTTCAAGGTGAAATTCCGATTCAGGTAAATGATGAATAAGGATCAGATTTTGGGTTATTGTGTGTGTAATTCTCATTTAACTTGGAAATGCCAGGGTCTAACCCTGGAGTAAACTTTGTTCTTGTCACTACGTATAATAAAAAGTTTTGTGCAAGGACAGGTCTGTTGTCCTTTTGTCTAGAAAACAAGCATTTTAATGTCGACAGACAGATAGATGCTAGATCGATAGCTAGAGCCAGGGAAATCTGATTATTGGAAGACGATCCTGAGGGAGAATGTGTGAGTCCATCATTAACGCCAGAGTGACAAGACAGACGCCGCCGGAGCGCATGTGAGAGCACGGTGCACGGGGGCGGCCGTGCGTCGGAGACGGCGGATGCTCCGCACCTCGCGGTAACGCCCAGGCCAGCTGCAGCACGCCGCCCCGTGGAAGCACGTCCTGGCCCCGGCCGTGCGGAGCCTGTAAGGGGCGAGGCAGAACCGCAGCCCACCAGAACGGCGGCGAGAGGGCCCGTCGTGCCGAACCGATTTCTCATTTCGCAAACGGTCCTCGAATTCCCCGGTTACGGAGGGTTATTACACCCAACAACTGCTGACCTCTAGGTCACCACGAAAACCAACCAGACCCACAAGGCCATTTCATGATAACGTGTCCCTCATTCCTGCAAGAATGTCAGCAGGAGATCGTACTGCAGACGGGCCACCATGCACATTAGGAGTCTTCAGACGTGTTTTACATTTCAAAGTAGCATCTAGTACATTCTGTCAGCATATAGAGTGTTGCTCCTAACACGTGTGAAAGAACCAGTTGGAGCATTTACTGGTTCTTTCAGAATATAAGGTGCATATTTCAATGAACGGCGCGGAGAAAGCCGGGATCACAATGAGCGCCCTTCGCCGGTACTTGCCTAAAACACGGTCACCGTACTAGACCCACTTGCAGTCAAACCTGTCTTTGACCAAAAGAAAACAAATGAGGCAAGTTGTATGAATAATAACAATAAAGGAGGCCTTTTCGTGCCCCTCGTGCTGGTGGAAGTCCATGTGAACACTTCCTTGAGTAGGAGCGAACCATGCTAAGTCCAAAATAGTCACTGCTCCTAACTCAGCAGAAAAGGGAAAGAGATTCACAGGAATGTTCTAGAAACATCACTTCCAGGTGCACAGTTAATGTGACCAAGTAAGAGAGCAGAGGAGCCACTGACGGCGGTCAGCTGCTTAACAAGAATTCCATGAAAACGTCCAGTAGGATCTCTGCTGTCCGAACGGCTGCCGCGCGGAGCCCTGTTATCGGCTGTGACTGTCTGGGCCCCCTGGTGACACGTCGGCTGGTACCCCCAGCCCGGATCCAGCCTGTGGGACTGGGATTGGCGTTTGCCTAATCTTCCTGGGAATTTTAACTGCGAATTGATGAGAAACTGAGACTTTACCCCCCCTACCCCGGCTGTGGGTGCGGCGCTGGGCCCCCTTGGAGTGGCATGGTGACATCAGACGGTTCCTAACGTGCCACATGTCCCTGGTGTCCGGCTCGCACACAGAGCTTCCCAAATGAGGTCGGTGTCTGTTTCTAGTCTCAAGATCAAAAGGAGATAAAGATAAGCCCCCCAAAACTTATAAGAAGGGAATTTGAGGCTGTGGGCCATTTCAGATTGAGGGTGTAGTATCAGATTGTGATGTCTGTAGTTTTATTGTGTTGATATAAAGAACTTACAGCGCAAAGATACGGGAAATGTGCTGCAGGCCCAGAGGACTCGGAAGTATCATCGATGATGTGTTCTTACAAGTTTGGGAATTCCTCCTGTAAATCACTTGGATTCATCATTTGGATCCTGTGGTGACCGCTGGGACACGAGGGCCCTGCTGGTTAAATGCAAACCCTGTGGCGGTGGGTCAGTCCAAACCCCGCCTGCCTCGGGGGTCACAGCGTTCGGAGTGAGTGTCAGCGTGTCCACTGCAAGCCGCGACCGCTGTCCTCACGGCCGGGTCCTGCCTGGACGCTTTTACACGTACCTTCTTTGTCCTGTCTTGCAACTGAGTGTCTGCACATTGGACGTGTAACCATGTGGGTGGACAAAAGCCCTCCGCCCCCGGACTGCGACTCCGCAGTTTTGTCCTCTGCGCATTTCAACTTCTCGGAAGTGTAGATCGAGACGGCTTCACCTTCAGCTTTTGGGGGAACCGGCTGTGGAAACGGCGGGCCCCACACCCGAGTGCCGTCAGGGCCGTCTTCTGCCCCCTGGGCTAGCCGCAGCCTGGGGCACGGCCGCCTCGCTCCCTGCTGCTCCTGTCACCGTCTGGCCACAGCTGGTCACAGCTCAGGACAGCAGGAGAGAACCTGTCTCCCAGGTCCAGCTTCACGCCTGACCACGGTCACCGGTGGCGCGCCCAAGCCCGCGCCCACCTACGTGACGCGGGGCCTCCTTAGCAGAGGTCCGGTTTGGGGCAGGGGCTCCTCTCCGGCTGGCAGCGTGCGGGACTGGAGGTGGGAAGACGAAAATGACAGTTTGCACCATGAGCTGCCTCTCAAGGCTGTTTCTCACCTCTGCGCCTTGTTGCTGAGCGTGGGCTCGACTGTCGCCCCTAAGTCAGCCATCGCAGACCTGTGCCGCGGGCTCCCATCGCGCAGCTGGGCTCCGGGCCAGCATTTCCATGACTCACGTGCACCTCGACCAGGGGGTCCCCATGCATCCGACACCGGCATGTCCACCCCGCACCGGCCGAGTGCCCTCCTGCACTGAGCTCGGAACCCCTTGTCCTCTCTGGAAGCGGCCTTGGCCTTGGCCTTGGCCTGCTCCCTCTCTTTGCTGAGGCCCCTTGAATCACGCGTCGCTCGTATTTCTCGCCACTCCCTTCGCTGAGTCCCCGTCGCATGCTCCGTGCTGGCCGGGCACCCCCGGGTGAGGCTGCCCGCGGGGCCCAGCCCCGGTGTCCCGTCGCCGCTGCCTGTGTTGCCGATGGACATTGTCAGAGGCTCGACGTGGAGCCTCACTGGCAGGCGGCACCTCATCACTCACACGGGCTCCCTGTCACCAGGCACAGACGTCTCCGAGTCCCCACGCGGAAGCCAGCCTCACGACCTGTCCAGTCTTCAGCTGGCCAGCGGGCACTTCTCCCCCGGGCCCCAGAACGGTCTCACTGCTTAAATGGGTTTTTCCACTTGTTCTTCCCCCACACACAGCGTCCAAGTCGGGGCCCAGCTGTCTGCTCCCTGCCCGAGTCCACCCCGCGCGGCCTGCAGCGGGGCCGGCCCTCGGGGAGCGCGGTGACCCTCTCAGGACGGCCTGTCCCGAGCACAGCAGCCGTGTCCCCGCCCTGGGCGGCGGGCTCTGTCCTCCCGGGAGTGCGGCCGAATGACTCCCGCGCCTGCGGGCCCTGACACGTCTGAGCAGACAACTGGACGTGAGCAGCCCGTCCCGGTGCCCGGGACAAACACAGCCCTTTGGCCCGTGAGTCGTTCAGGGAAAAGCCGTGGGGTGTGGGTGCACGGCCGCCCGCGTTTCCGCTTGGAGACGGTTCGTTCTCACCCATTAGACGGAAATTCTAACCGAGTGTGCAAATAGCTGGGCAGGAGCTGATCATCCAGCTGTGGCTTCTCTGCACCCGTTATTTCTGCCCATTTCTAGGACGTTTTTCTGTAGCAAAGTCCCCAAATTACTGGGGAAGGGGAAAAGGGGCACGTATCGATCATTCTGTTTTAACTAATTATAAAAAATCCTATTCAAGTTAGAGATTGTTGATCATTTTAATACAATAAGACTGGAAACTTGTAAATTTAATTTATTCTGGGCCTTTATGTGCCAGAATAATGAGGGATTGTGTGGTAATATTCTGAACCAAAAAGGAAGTTAATGTGAACAGAGTAAGTACCAGTCAGTTAAGGAAGAATGGGAAATAATTTAAAACCTTAAAACCATTCTCTATGAATGCTTTTCTCATCAAAACATAATCGATATGAAATTGCATAAACCCTAGGAACGTAGAAGGGGCCTGGGTAAACAATTCCAACACAACTGCATGCATCAATGATCTAGTCTCCAAGGTACTTTTAAGTGTTAAATTATCGTTTTCAAATGTCAACAGTGTGACCCTCATACATGAGTGGAATGGCTGTATATTAATTATTTTATTCAACTCATTGATTATGAACTAGTAAAATGGTGACTCCATAGGCATTTAAAAATCCAGAGTACGTAGTCCATTGTGAAGGCATTTGTAAGAAAAGAATATTACAAAAAGTTTGCTGAGTTAGACACACACCTCATGTACCAGGTCGGACAATCCATTTCGCAAACTCGTCCTAGAAGAAGTGCTGCACACTCAGTGCTGAGTGTCACCACGGTCACCTTCAAAGGACCCCCACTTGGAAGCTGCGCACCGACGCCAGCGCCCAGTCCACCCTTCAGAGCGGTTTTGGAACTCTGTTTCTGCCCAAAGCCTGACAATTAAGTTTGTAACATGCGTCCTTACAGTGAGCTCTAATCAAATAGCGAGTAACAGGAAATGATTTGTCGGTGAGCTTGTTCAAACTGCTGTAATATCTTTTTCATTTTCATAGGTTTGTATAGTTTTTCTTAGCTGTTCAATTTTGATCACAAATAATCTTAAACAGTACTAAATTTAGCAAGATGGCTGGTCTCATTTGTTCTGTTGAAATGTTTACAACTAAAAGTATGAACTAACTTCCTTGCACACAAAATACCGAGCGACTGCTAAGGCCAAGGAATTGATTTTCGTTGTAAACTCTCATTAAAAATGACAGGACCAGACCTCTGAACACCGTTATTGCACAGCAGTGCTCGATGACGTCAGAGAATTTGTTGACTGAAGGTCCCCAGAGTGTGCTGAGTGAGGTCTTTGGTTTCCCAGGCCGGGAGACCGAGGTCCTCTCGGTGTGAAACAGGTAGCAGGCCGGCTTTTCCAGGTGTGTTTTCTTACACCTGCCTTTACAAATACAGCACAACCCTTGTTATTTGAGGGAGGGGTGTTCAGGTCTCAGGCAACGCGACTCGTTCTCAAACATGACACCAAGCATGTCCTGGTAGGACAATGGGTGCTGGTTAAATACGGGGCTTCCACGCAGCTTTGCTGCATGTATGCAGACAACTACGTTGCCCCAAAAATAAGGAAACAGTAAAGCATGAGCTTCTGCAATCTGAAACCAAACACAGTGGGTCCTCTGCACATGGATGATGGACTCACTGGCTGCAGAGCAAATACTCCTGTGACTGTCCCGTCGATGCTGGTTTTTTCCTTCCTCTTAGGATCAAGTCACTTTTGGGGAGGAACACAAAGAGCTGAAAGGTTAAAGGTCACATTCAATACAACTGACTCAGTGGCACAAGAAAACCAGGACGTTAAGTTAACGAGTAACTTCCCATTAGGGTTGAACTTGAACTTAAATCTTCCTGTGAGTTGCCTGCAGGTCAGGTACACCTTTGTAAAAGATGGCTTTGTAACCAGCTATGTGTCTTCAAGACCAGCCTTTTGGCAAAATGAATTAGCAGGCACCTCCAGCCAGCCCGGCTAACGCACGCGCGCAGGCAGACCGCGCCAGGCTCAGTACGGCCTTTTCGCTCGTCCCAGGTCACCTGACCTTTCCTTTTGGATGAAGAACACGCATTTCTGAGTTCGAGGGAAGGACTCATTAGAACTTTTAATGACATGTGACTAAGATAGACCTTACAACCTTCAAATGTAAACGAGGTAACCCCCATAATTTTTGTTGAATGATTGATTATTCTTTGGTTAGTCCAACACCTTGTTGGACATGAACTTCCCGTGTTGGGGTGGTTTTGCTGTGACCCCCTACAAGGTGGGTTCAGTAGCTGTGGATAGCACAGCAGCCCAGCCATTCATTTTTCAAGTTCACCTATTTCTCAAGTCCGTGATATTTCATACCCTCCTCCCACCCATTTTTTGGGTCTGGGTGGACTGACAGAATTTTACAACTAAAACTACTTTATAAATCAGAAGACCCAGTTTTCTACCTGAGATGGGACAGACCCAGAGTCGCACGTGTGGAAAGGTCCGTCAGCCTGTCCCCAGGCCCCTACGCTTCACCTCACCGCTGTCATGGAAGGTTACGTTCAAAAGGTTCAGGCAGGGACACTCGTAGAGGGGACCTTGGCATCAAGGACTTTTACCTTAGTGGCCATTCTGTGAGTGGGATGGAGCACGGCCCACTACGGAGGCCACTAGCGACCGTCTGCAGAGCACTTGGAACATTCCGGGCCCCCTTAGCTGCGATGGGCCAAGCGCCCGGGACACACCGCCCTCAGAAGGCTGAGGGTATGACAACACAACGGAACTCATGACCTGTTCCATGCCGAGCGTGTAATATAAGCGACAGCATTTTGGACGTATGGGCTTAAATAAAACGACTGAAAGCTCATTCACACGATGATAAAAGGCAAAGGGCGGGTCATTTTAAAATCTGTGAATCAGCGCAAACCAGAAAGCCTTGTGTACTTCAAGAACAAAGCTTTTAATATAATTCCACGGAGAAAGTTTGTATTTTGTTTTGTTTTTGTTTAAAAGCTATGACTAGTTTTTATATTAAAGTCTTGTGTGAGCCAAAGGAGTTTCAACTATGTTTATTCATTTGTTCTAAAAATATATTCACATTTGATCAAATTTTAGAAAGCTTTTGAAATACTGTAGAGTGAAAGGTGCTTCAGCATTTTTAGATATACAAATTGATTTTAAACGTCAGTAGTTTGTGGTTTTATTTGATTTATCAATGAAGAAATTGTACATTTGAACTATTAATGCTATAGGTCTGTGGGAATCACTTAAACACTGCTTGTTTTTTTTTTTTTAATTGGGGTGACATCTGTTAGCAAGGATTACATAGGTTTCAGGCATACAAATACTGCTTGTTTCACATTAATGTATGATACAAAGTATAAGACCAGATTATGCAAAATAAATTCTTCTGGAATCTGTGTTTTTATTTATTGTATCCCAAAACGTGAAGTTTAGAATTAGCAGTGAGAAGGCAGACGGGACGGTGGAGGAGACAGGAAATTCACAACCGAGGGCGAAACGGGAAGCTCCACGTTGTCAAACGCAGCTCCGGGCGGGGGACGGACGCGCACGAGGTTAATTCTGAGATTTATTTTCCGTGTTTCTTTGCTGATGACATTGCATTGCGTATAGTAACTAAATATATTCGTTGCATTTCAGGCAAATAAGCTGAAATACACCGTTTGGTTATCATTTGACTGTAACAGGAAATTACAGTGACTTAGAAACTGTCTGTGGTCCAGAGGAAGTCACTGCTTTGGGGCTCACTTATAGTCAAAGGAAACTCAGCTCCTCAGGTTGAGTTTTATAAAAACTAACCAGTGATTAGAGTCATTTCTGGAACGTTAGCCATTGAACACAGTGCTATTAAGACTGAATTTTGAAAGCTTGAAAGAAGTTATACCTGTTAATTAATGTGTATTTGTATTGAAATTATAGGAATATAGATTTTAATTCTTCCAGTCCATCTTCCAATCCATCACATCATTTCCTCAAAAAAAAATGGGGGGAAAGATGACATAGATAAGGCAACTGCTATAGTGTATGTTTTCAACCTGTTCTAAAATATCCTTGAAGATAACTTAAGGTAACTCGTCCCTTCATGTTTTTGATAATCTGATGGTTCAAATAGTGTTCATTAAAGCCTTTTAACACTACTATTGGGGGAAAACCTCCAAGGAATGTTGAAATTAGGTATTAATAGTAAAAACATGAACACTCAAAATACATATAGTACTTCAGCATAGAATTTTACTTAAGTAACATAATTTATTTAAGTGAAGAAGAAGAGACACAGATTTATACAGTGTCAGTAACTAAACATCACGATGAGATAAAGTAGCGGTGACCACGGGTGACCATTTAAAATAGAGGTGGAGTTGACAGTGACTGAAGTTCCAGCCGCCCAGCACGGATTTGCTGGTGGGAATCCCAGAGCGACCCAGTTGTACATGAACTTTTGTTTTGAACAAGTCTAAGCAAGTCGTTTCTCCCCCTGCCACTTTCTAAATTTCTAGAGACACGAGAAGGTAATCGTCACTGAGATAAAAGAGTAATAAAAAAGAAAGGTTTCAGTAAATTAGGCATTGACTTTGCTTAATTATACAGGATTCCAAAAAGAAAAGGAACTAAAATAGACATCAAGCCAAGGGCTACGGAATTAAAAAACGCTGGAAGAGCCCTCACTCTGTAGAGAATGAGTGTTTCCTCAGGTTTCCACATGATGGAAGGTCATTGCTCGGGGCCAGCAGGCGTTCGTGGCCACGTGTGAAACCCATGGACGCAGGACATGCTTCAGGATGGCAGCAAAGGGGCAAAGAAGAAGTCGGCTGTTGATGGTCGTCCTCTGGGGCGAGGCAAATGCAACTGAAGTCAGGAAAATGCACCATCGCAGGCAAAGAGCAGGAGAGCACGCCCGTCAGAGCTCGGTGGTCAGCGTGACGGCGTGAGGGGAGCAGATGAGCCCAGCTGCGCGCAGACATGGATGCGGCCCCCGAGCGCAGTACTGGGACCAGCACGACCAAACACATCCAGGAGGGTGGTCTGGATTGGCATGTACCTGAGAGCTGATGGGGATGAGCACCTTTTCCCGTCTGCTGGCCGTTTGTGTTTCTTCGTGGGAGAAGAGTCTGTTTAGTATGACTTCACTCCTATGCGGAATATAAAACTGAAAGCAACCAAGAAAAAAGAAATGAACAAACAGACAAATAACCCAGGGACACAATCAGTAGTTTAATGTTAATTGGGGACGAGGGGGTTGAGGGGAGAGAATGGGGAGGGGTGGGAGAGGAGGGAGGGGGAGCTAAATGCATGGTGATGGAGAGAGAAGTCACATGAGGTGGAGCACTTACTATACAACATGGTGACGACACCTGTAGAACTGCACACCTGGAACCTATGTCATCCTTGCTAACCGATGTCACCCCAGTAAGTCTAACAATAAAAATGAATTTTTTAAAAAGTGGACCTTGTTTTGAACAGATAGGCAGACATATTTTTAGCAAAAACACGTACAAGAATGTTCATAGCAGCACAATTAATAAGATTCTAAATCCGGAATGAAACTGTCCATCCACGTGAGATTGGATAAACAAACTGCCCCACACATGTGCAGGAATACCACACCCCAACGAGACCGCACACCGACTGCCAGGTGCACACCGACTGCCAGGTGCACAACAGCAAGTGGGAAAGGCAACGCAATAGCCATCTACGGCGCGATGCGATGTCTGTGTGGTTGGGATGGCAGAGTGATTCTACTGTGCAAGACATCAGGACAGCGGTCACCTTTGTGGAGGGACACTGCGGAGGGTCGGGGGGACTTCCGTTTTGCTGGTATCGACCTCTTTTGGTCCGTGTGCTGCTTAGGGATGTGGATTTACCTTGTGAGAACTGGATGAACTGAACTTGGATGAGACACAGACTTTTATGTTTATCTTTTCAGTTTTAAGGTTACTTTTTAAAAAGTAACCTTAAATATCTAGTACCCTTCCTTTTCTCATATAATTTTAGTATAATTTTAACTTGTAAAGAGATTTTTTTTACAAAGTTATATATGTGCTTCACAAATGAATTTAAAGATATAAACTAATTCAATTTGGACAACTGTAGTGGTTAAAGAAAAACGATTGTTCACTTGGAGTCTAATATTTTTTAAAGATGATGACAAACTATAGAAAAAGCAATAGTTAGAATATTTGTTTTATAATTCATTGGAAAAAATATCTATATGTTTGAAGTTATTCCTTTAATATCATTTCTTTATTCGAATACTGTTATTGGATATTATGTTTGAAGATTTTAATTACTGATCGCTTACCTTATGCCATACAGTGTAGTAACATGACAAATCTTACCTTAATTTCTCTTCACAGCCCCGCTAAGCCACATCCTTAGTGAGCACTGGGGCAGAGGCTACAATTAGGTGCTGTCCCGCCAGCATCAGGGCTGCACCTGTGCCAGGCCGCAGAGGCCCGGAGGGAGCGTGCACCGTGCGCAGGGTTTTGGCCGTTGCTCATACTCTGCCCCTAATACGTCTCTAATAAGAGCCTAGTAAAAGAAGGGATGTACTAAAAGCAGAAAATCTTGACATATTTCTGGGCACCCCTTTACGTGAGGATACAAAATAAAATGGTAGGATCTCCCGTTTTTCCGAGTGGGAGGGGTTCAGTAGTCGTGGTGAGAGGCGGTCACTTACCCTATTGGAGCGGGCAGGGTCACTACTGAGAAGGGTGGGTGGGGTTGAAGCTCATAAACACTGGCTGTTCGGAAAGAACGTGGAGGACCCCGGTGGAGACGGTGATAAAGTTCACTGTTCAGACGTCTGTCATCGTCACATCTCAGCTAATCTTTATGCTGAGCCCAGGAGACATGCAATGCCACGGGTCAGTTCACGTTCTTGCACATGTACAGACATGCAAGAACGTGCACGGTCATCTCTCTGTCCAGCTAACTGTCTAGACAGACGTGTCTGAATGGAAGTGTTTTCATTTCCCTCTTTCCCGCCTCACAGCGCACCGACAGGGACACGGTCACAAAACACGGTACACGGCAGCCACTTCGTGTCACTTAGAAAACAGAGCGAGAGATTCATCCACAGCTTCCGGAAGCCCGAGGGTTCTGAAGGTGTGAATGACTGTGTTGCCAGGTGTGTGAGCCACAGTCATTCACCTTTAAAGACGCGTTAGTCTCAGCAGCCTTTGCGAGTGTCTTGTGGAAAAGTGAGATAAAAACTGCTCATCGCTTGTACTTGGACACGCGCTGAAGCTGCTGGGACGACTGCGAGTCACGGAAACGCTGCACGCAGCGTTGGAGACCTGGCTCTCCCGTCCGACCTGAGCCGAGCCGTGGCCTCCGGGCGTGTGCATCTGCCCTGGGAGAACCTGGGCTTCGCGGGAACCGAGGGGGAGCAGGTTCTGGGGGTGAACTTCCGTGGGTAGCACGTGTGTTCTGAATTCCCGAATCTGCTGTCGGTATCGATGCGGTGTGTCCCCCACGCCAGACATCTCTGCTTGTAAGGAAAGAGTAGAAAATCGTCTGCGTCCCCCTGATGCTTTCTACAATGTTCTGTACACGACACGCAAGTGGGGTCCACGCCTCCGAGTACTGCACCCTGTGCTGCGAGGGCACGTGCTCGCTTACGTGCTGGGCGCCAGTCAGTCTTGTCGCAGCCAAGCAACACCAGGAAGTACGGGTCCCAGTCTGCAGCACGCGCTTAGCGGCGTTGGGTACAACGTTCCTGGCTCCCCGGAAAGCACCTGGAAGGTGGTGCTCACGGAACCGGTCGGGTGACTCCTCCGTGGGATGCAGAGCTGCGCGTCACCGCGCCAGCGCGCTGGTTTAAATCACCAAAGGTGAGTGCGTCGCGGGCGGAGCCTGCATGTCCCGGTACCGACGCCGCAGAGGGCGGTCCCGCTGCAGTGGGCGGAGCCTGCACTTCCGGGTACCGACACGGCAGAGGGCGGCCCCGCTGCGGCGGGCGGAGCCTGCATGTCCCTGTACCGACGCCGCAGAGGGCGGTCCCGCTGCAGTGGGCGGAGCCTGCACTTCTGGGTACCGACACGGCAGAGGGCGGCCCCGCTGCGGCGGGCGGAGCCTGCACGTCCCGGTACCGACCCGGCAGAGGGCGGCCCCGCTGCACCGGGCGGAGCCTGCACGTCCTGGGCGGCAGCGCGCTGGGGAAGTTGCGTCTCCGGAGCGCGCTGGCCGGCGGCGTCTGTGCTGACCAGAGGTCTCCGGTTCCTTTGCGGTTGCTGTCGCGCGGTGCTCCGCAGGGGGACCTGGGACGGCAGTAATACACGTCCCTAGCTGGGATTCTACACAACCAATCGGCTGCTTTCTCCTCTCCTCCCCAGACTGCACGTTTAAGCTCCCACGAGCTGCTTGGGAAATGGCACTTCCGTCCAGTTCAGACTGGACATCCGGAGGCCACCTGGGCCGTCCGCCCAGAGCAGCGGCGCGCCTTCAGGCCCGGCCTGGCCGGGTGCACGGAGGCAACCCGGGCGACGCACACTGGCGACAGTGGGGCTGAGACACGTGGGCGACGAGGGGCGTCTGTCTTCGCCCTGTGTGACAGTCTGTGCTGGGTCATCTGTGTGGTGCGAGTACTGTCACCTGCCACCACGGCAGGGGCCGCACATCCGACCAGCATCTACACCGATGCCCGTAGGGAGCCCACGGCCCACATGAGCGTTGTTATTACTGTTAGCGATGCCAGAATCATGACAAAACTCTCCTTTGTCATGTCGCAGCGTATTTACGGTCTGATGGAAATTTTCAGCTGTGATTTCATAACCATTCTCTATCAGATGGCTTTCTTCTCGGTTACAGTTCTGTCATTGGACCGCTCTACAATTTTAAAAATTTCAAATGTTATCTTACTTAAAAGTTTATTTTCATGTTTGTAGCACAAAAATGCATACCATGAATTTTCCACTAAATTAAAATTTGAAATTTGAAATTTGGCTTTTTTTTTTTCTGGTCTCTCTGGAATTTGGTGGGTGATCATCCTAACTTTTCAGAGGAAATCTAATCCCAAACCAAATCCAGTGTGTCCTGCTCGGTGCCCTCCCCTGCGTCATCCATTCGGTGCCTTCAGGTGGTTTTGCTCTGAGGACACAGACAGCTTCCACTGTCCCTCAGACGGGTCATCTCACACTGCTTGCAAAGACGTGTGAAAATCATCCCAGGACAGAGACGGGAGGGGTGGTAGGTGACGCCCACGAGAAGGTGCTTTCTCATGCCTCTAAGCCCCGGGGACGGTGTGTAAAATTTGTTTTGTTCCAAGGAGCCGATTCTGTCGCACACATTCTTTGAAAAGTGACACCTGAAGTAAACACCTGGTGCTTTTAAGTCCCACTATGACAGGTTAATGGACGAGCAGCAGAGGGTGTTGGTCCCACGGCTCTTACAGTTCGGTTCTGGCATTCTGTAATCCAAAAGGCGCTCAGCTCTCTTCCATGTGAAGTTCCACTGTGTCATTAAAGAAAAGCAAGCGAACCTATCAGCATTTTATCATAAATCTGCCCTCGACACAGCAGCGGGGACATGCAGCCTCTGTCTGCCTTGGAGATGTCATCCTGCTCAAGAGATGCCGGTGACCCCCGATTCTAAAGCAAAGCACGCACCTCGTCATTTCCCAAAGATGGGGAGAGGAGAAAGGAAAGGAAGACACGTTTTATTTGCCTTTTTAATTTTCAGTCTAAGTAGGTAAGTGCGGTCGGTGTACGATCTCGTATTGGTTATATTAGTTTCAGGTGCACAATATAGTGATTCCACATTTTTATACATTACAGGGTGAACACCTGGCTAATTCTGCTCCTCATGTGTCACCGTGCCAACGTCTCACGATACTATTTGCCTTTTCAGTGAAATATTGTTCTCTAAATTCAATAACCCTGAAGCGGCCACCGTGCGTCGTTGGTGGTGGCAGGATCACCGGCAGGCGGGTTGCAGGGTGCAGCGAGGCGAGCCCGGCTGGGCCGTCCCCAAACTTCTGGTGACTGATGAGCACAGAGCTGCACTCTCCGACTTCACTGACCTCACGAGTCACATGGAGGTAAAGCCCTCTCTCTCTCTCTTTTTTTTTTGTAAGAATTAAATCATACAGCGAGTGAGAATTATATTGTACGTGGCCAATAAACTAGCTGTAATTTAAAGTTCTACAATTACAGGCTTGAGCCATAGTTTTAATGTCTTCTCAAACAAAATGTGTCCCCAGTGAATCTCTGTGCTCTCCCAACAGAGCCATCGCCAAGACAGTGCCCCGTGACGGTGGCATTAGTGACCGAGTTTCTGATTCCATAGCTCCCGTCGTCCACGTCAGTCCCCTAACTTCAGAAACGGTTCGCCGTTACGTGCACGACCCGGGTGCTAATGCACGTGAGGTGTGCGCTTCGCTGCACGGCGGAGGCACGAGCTGCAACCCAAAGATGCGGCGTTGTGGTATGAGACTTTTATTCTCTTCTGCCTGAATTATTTCCAGATCTCAGGTGAACGAGTAAGGGAATACTTTCTTGTTGCTCTCACGAGGAGACCATTCCGTAGAGAGTAATGTACCACTGACTTGGAAATATGTAATAATACTCGTTTGAGGCAGCGGTCTGAGAGGAAGGAACAAGTTAAACTAATTCTCAAACAGTCTAAACTCAATGGCTATCCGACAATCAGAGGCTGTTTCCTGTATTGCAGAAAGGACACTCAGAGGACTAAAAATGCCGAAAAAATAAAAACCTTTATCACGATCATACTGTGGAAAAGAGGACAATGAAATAGGAAAAAGAAAGGACGGAACCCTGGGATAAGACCTCTAGACATTAAGGTAGATCAAAGCAACCTGCCAGGTGATGAAAAGATATATATTATTATATATGTTATATACATTTTTCTGCTAGAACACCCCCTTCCTATGGGGCTGTTGTGTGTGGGAGAAAAATGGTTCTCCTGAAACTTTATAGAGAAGGAAAACTTAGAACCCAAAATAAAAATTGTACTTAAAAAATGAAGTATTAGTTGTGAGCTCAATATCTGGGATGGAAACACAATTTTTCTATATAGTTTTCATTCTGGGGACAGTTTGGGAGAGATTCTCATTTTATTACAGAGATATAAAGAATGAAATGTTGTTATGAGGCCTGGTGTAATACTTTTATAATCAAATAGCTTAGAAATATGGAAAGCAATAAATATTTAGTTGTCATTTTTATAGCATCCTTGTAGTGTCAGGATGTACTGAAATGTATAGCTATAGACTGCAGAGTATTTCCATAAAGAAATACTCAGAATTAACTATTTATTAAGTTACCTATTAATAAAAAGTAGCTTTTGCTTGCCCTCAAAGGGAGGGGCTTTCAATTTAATGTGATAAAATGTGCAGTTTCTATTTGGTTTTAAATAGTCTCTAAAATCTCTAAAATATTAAATTAGCCTTAACCTTTTGAGGGTGGAGATTAATGCACATGACATTATACATTAAGGCATCATTGCAGATTGTATTTTTACTCCATCATGCATGTATTCTTGCTAAAAATGTAAATGTAAATAATATATTAAACCTTATCTGCACACTATTTGAAGATTCAAATTAAGTGTTAAGAGTAAAGGTAACGTAAGTGCCCTATATTACTTCCATTAAGTCTCAAAATGCAAAGTGCAGCTACACTTTGATTTGAGTGGACTTTTGTGCTGACTCTGATGACCTCCAACAACAGGTATTCATCAAGGTGATTTATGATGGCAGACTTCTCTAATGTGTGTGTGTGTGTGTGTGTGTGTGTGTGCGCGTGTGTGTCTTCTTCAAAACATTAGCCATTAATTCAATGCCTTATTTTCTTAAAACAACACATCTATTCAATTTAAGTCAGGTTTACATACTGGGCAAAAGAAAAGAAAGTTCCTAAATTCGTGGGCTCGGAATGGAAACTGCACCATGTCGTAGTGACGGTTAGTGTCCTCAGTGCCCCTCCCCACACACCCACGACGTCTTCGTTGATGGACCCGCCAGAGAACTTTATTCATGAGAACGTGCACATGAACAGCCACCAATTAGATATTTAACTGTAAACACTAAGCAGATGAATTGAAACGGCCTTCATTGTATCGAGCCCTTGATCCAAAGAGAATTAATTGTAAAGGTGGAAAACAGGCCCCAGCTGGGGCTGGACAGACCCTCGGGGGAGCCCCACGCGCGCCCTGTGCACGAAGTGGACCTCGGAGGCTCAGGCAAAGGGGAGAAACCAGGTGGCTGGCAGCGCGAGGAGGGCAGATCAGCACCCACCTCGCACCAGGTCGCACAGGAGCCGGAGGCGACGGCCCGCGCGACACAGTCTCTTGAGATTCGGCCTCAGATTTTCCGGAGTGTGAGACCGATGGAATCCGAGTTTCCATCAGGAATCGGCTTACGTACAATCACGCAGAGTGAGGGTGTCCCCACCCGGGACAGAGGTAGGCCACTCGGCACTTCGGGATTCAAATGACACGAAATGCGTGCGCCTGATGACTGCACGTTGGAGGGACAGGAAGTTAGAATGACACGAAAAACGGTCGGTTGGCGTGTCTGGTAGGTCTTAGGGGGGCAGTTACCTGCGGAAGAAACACCAAGTGTGGGTCCACGGGCACAGCCAGCACGCTGAGAGGACAGCTGAACGGAACGAAAACAGCCATGGCCATCGCTCACCGAGTTTGCTTAGATGAGTAGAGGACGTGTTGGACGACTCAGACGAAGGGCTTAGGGTCATCAGCTCAAACCGCAAACCAGCATGAAGCAGGCTGCCACGTCAGGGCTGCGC
>PVJL010016202.1:0-21732 GCA_004026885.1 Lyroderma lyra
AGTTGGTGCTGGGAAAACTGGAAAAACATATGCAAAAGAATGAACCTGAGCTGTGAACTCTCTCCATATACAAAAACTAACATGAATTTGATTAAAAACCTTCATATCAGACCTGCAACAATAAACTATATAGAAGAAAACATTGGTACTAAATTTGTAGACCTAGGACTCAAGGAAGACTTCATGAACCTGTCCTCAAAGGCAAGGGAAGTAAAAGCGAAAATAAATGAATGGGACTATATCAAACTAAAAAGCTTCTGCACAGCAAAAGAAACCATCAACAGGCAAAGAGACAGCAAACTGAATGGGAGAAAATATTTGCAAATAACACATCAGATAAGGGTCTAATATCTAAAATATATAAAGAACTAATAAGACTTAACAAGAAAAAAATCAAACAACCCAATTAAAAATTGGGCAGAAGAACTAAACAGACACTTCTCCCATGAAGAAATACAAATGACCAGCAGACATATGAAAAAATGCTCATCCTCATTTGCTATCAGGGAAATGCCAATCAAAACCACAATTAGACATCACCTCACACCTGTTAGAATGGCTATTATCAAGAAGACAAGGAATAACAAGTGCTGGAGAAGATGTGGAGGAAAAGGGACTCTGGTACACTGCTGGTGGGAATGCAAATTGGTACCACCACTGTGGAAGGCTACATGGAGGTTCCTCAGAAAATTGGGAATGGAGGTACCATTTGACCCAGCAATCTCCCTTCTGGGGATCTACCCAAAAGACTTGAAAACCTTTGTCTGCAAAGACTTATGTACCCCAAAGTTCATTGCATTGCTGTTCACAGTGGCCAAAACATGGAAACAAGAAAATGCCCTGCAACAGATGAGTGGATAAAGAAGCTGTAGGACATATACACAATGGAATATTACTCAGGTATAAGAAAAGATGAAATAATGCCATTTGCAACAAAATGGATGGACCTGGAGATCATCATGCTTAGTGAAATAAGTCAGACAGAAATAAACTAAGAACTGTATGACTTCCCTCATATGCGGAATATAAAACTGAAAGCAACAAAGCAAAAAGAAATGAACAAAAGAACAAACAACCTATGGACACAATAAATAGTTTAATGTTTATTTGGGGACAAGTGGGTTAGGGAAGGGAGGAAGGGGAGTGGGTGGGAGATGAGGGAGGGAAGCTAAATATGAGGTGATGGAAAGAGAACTCTCACTGGGTGGTGAACTTATTATACAACAAGTTGACAATGTACTGTAGAATTGTATGCCTGAAACCTATGTAATCCTTGCTAACAGATGTTGCCCCAATAAGTCTAACAATAAAAATGAATTTAAAAAAAAACAAATAGAAAAAAAAGAACTATCTAACTTCATCAGAAAGAGCAACATGAGAAAAATGGTTATACTAGAAGAAGAAGAGAGAAAAAAGTGTGCAGAGGGCCTATTCAAACAAATAGTCAAAGAGAACTTCCAATATATGGGAAGAGCTGGATATTTGAATCCAGATAGCAAGCAGAACCCCTAATTATTGAAATCCAAAAAGGTCTTCCCCAGCAAAGGAAATAACATTATGTTAAAACTGTAAAAAAGAAATTGCAAAAAATTTCAGCAGCTTGTAAAAAGAAGACAGTAACCTACAAGAAAAAGATCCTATTATATATCATCAGATTTTTCAGAGGAAAGTCTAAAAGTTAGGAGAGAGTGGAATCAAACACTCAAACTATTGAAAAATAAAAATTACCAACCAAGAATAATATATTCAGCAAAATTTTTCTTTAGATATGAAGGAGGAATAAAGACTTCTACAGATGTATAGAAGCCAAGGGAATTTAACACTAGAAGATCTGCATTACAGGAAATACAGAAGGGGGATAGTCTACCTGAAACAAACACACAAAAGAATAGAAAACTATGAGTAAGATTACTAACAGACAGAAAGAAGCAGGAAATTACAACCTTTTTCAGAAGAGGCTATCGTTCACTTAAATTTAACATAAAGGTTGGCTTCCAGTCAAGATGGCAGACCACATAAATGCTTTGCTAGCCTCCTTTCACTACCACATCAAAATTACAACTAAACTACATAACAACTATCATTGAAAATCTCCTAAAGTCTAGTTGAACAGAAATTCTATAACTAAGAATATACAGAAAAAGTCACCTTGAGACTGATAGGAGGGGCTAAGATGCTCAATGGGCTGCTGGCACACCCATGTGTGGTGGTTAAAAATGGGAAGTAATATGTCAGCTGCAGAGATACCTGCTGAAGAATAAGGAGTCCTAGCCTCACAATAGGCTACTAAGCCCAGGGTTTCAGTGCTGGGAACAGAAGTCCCCATAACTTCTGGCTGTGAAAACCAGTGGAGATTGTGGCTAAGTGAGCTGGAGGTTGGCTATATTCCCGGGTATCATTCTTAAAGGGCTCATGCATAGACAAGCTCACTAACAGACTTACTCACTCTCAGTTCCATCACTGGAGCAGCAGCTTGAAAGTCTCTAAATACACATGAAAAGAAACTGAATTGTCTGGCTTCAAGAAGAGGGCTAGAGGTGTAACCATCTCTCAGACAGAAGTGCTGGCAGAAACCATTTGTCTTTGGCTGAGCACTCCCCACACAGCTTCCAGGAACGAACACGCAGAAAATTTGAATATCCATTAATTTGGTTAATACTGCTCATCCTACCATGGTGATTCCCTAAGCCCCGGCCCCACTCAACTTATGGGCCCACCCAAGCAGCTTCTGATGGCTTTTTCATACAAATAGCCTATCTTGGCTCATTCTGTGAACTTTCCCCAAAACTCTCAAATGTTCACAAACACCAAACAAGCAGCATCTGGCCAAGTTCTGTCCTATAGCACTTGCTAAGTGGCCCCAACTCCAGCAATAGTGACACTGGCCTCTGTTTGCAGTTTAGCCTCTCCCAGGCACCTTCAAGCCTAGCAAAAGTGGCAGCCATCTGCAGATCACTTTGTAGCTCATACCAAGTGGCCCCACACAGGGCTCAGGCAGCACCTGAACTTGGGCAGCAACAGAGCCTCTCCCAAGAAACTCCAGAACCAAGAATCCCAGTGGCCAGCTTCAGAATAAACAAGAGTATTACTGAACAACATCTAGAACCAACACACCTACAGGACAAGCAAGACAGACACTAGAGGCCCACTAAAGTGAATCCTGCTCCATAGGGTCAGCCCCATGCATAAGAGCTCTTCTATTGTAGTCACAGCCAGTCCTCACACCCAATCATTCTGAGGGTCCATCCCTCCCATTGATGTACCAACAGCAACCAATGTTCAAATGCAACAGGACAGCACACATAACTTACACAAGTGACACACCTGGAGCATGCAGCTCAGATGAAATAAGAGACTGCACCACTGGGCCCCACAGAACACCTACCTGACCAAGACTGGGAGTTGGAGCTAAGACACAGAAACAAACACAGAGGCCACTAACACGAAAAGACAAAGAAACATGTCCCAAATAAAAAAGAAAGAAAACTCCAGAAAAATAAGTAAACAAAATTGAGGCAAACAACCTACTGGATGCATAGTTCAAAATATCGGTTATAAATAAGGTATTAGTAGGCAAAAATGTATGTACCCCAATGTTCATTATAGCACTGTTCACAGTTGCCAAGACATGGATAAATAAGTGGTGGTATGTATACACAATGGAATATTACTCAGCCATAAGAAAAGATGAAATCCTACCATTTGCTACATGGATGGACCTTGAGATAATCATGCTAAACAAAATAAGCAAGACAGAAAAAACCAACAACCATATGACTTCACTCATATGTAAAATATAAAACTGAAAACAAAAAAGAAACAAAAACTTATGGACATAGTGAAACATTTAGTGGAGGAGGCTAGAGGAGGATGGGGAAGCTCAAATATATGGTGATGGAAGGAGAATTGAATCTGGGTAGTGAAAACATAATGCATAATACAATACAGGTGGATCAGGATTCACTTTAGTGGGCCTCTAGTGTCCGTCTTGCTTGTCCTTTAGGTATATTGTAGAATTGTACAGCTGGAACCTATATAATTTTTACTAACCAATGTCACCCCAATAAATTTACTAAAAGAGAAAACATTGCCTAGAAGGAAGCTCAATAGAGATAGGAAATATAAATAAAACAGAATTGAAGAATACAATAACTGTATTTAAAAATACATTAGAGAGAACCAACAGTAGATTAGATAAAGAAGAAGAATGAATCAGCAACTTGGAAAATAAAGTAGCAAAAACTCCCAAACACAGTAGAAAAAGAATCCAAAGAAAATGAGGACAGTGTAAGAGGACTCTGAGACATTCAGTGGAACAACATTTGCACTGTAGAAGTACCAAAAGAAGATAGAGGGCAAGTTATTGAAAACCTTAAGTACCAATTTAAAAAACAGTGTGCAAGAATTGTACACTGAAATCTACTTTGTACCACTGAGAGGAAGTAAAGAAAAACTAAATAAATAGAGATACATACAATATTCAAGTATTGAAATACTCCACTATAGTAAAGGCGTCATGTCTCCAAAATTATTCTTTAGATTAAATGCAATTTAATCCTGCATCCTAAAAGCAAATCAAAATATAAGCAAGTTTTTTTTTCTTAGAAATTGTCAAGCCGATTTTATAATTTATATGCAAATGCAAGGAACTTTGAATAGTCAAAATAATTTGTGAAACTTTACACTAATTGATTTCAACACTTACTATGAAGCTTTAGTAATCAAAACAAAGTGTTGGGATAAGAATAGTCTAGATCAATAAAACAGAATAAAGAGTGTATAAGCAGAACTACACAGATATACTCATAAAAAAGGACTCAAGGCAATGCAATGGGGAAAGGATCATCTTTTCCACAGATGATGTTGAAACAGACACAAGGAGAATGAACTCCACATACAAAAACTAATTTGAAATGAAGCATAGACTGAAATGTAAGATCTAAAATGATTAAACTTCTAAAACAGTGTTGTTTCATAGAAGTATAATTTGAAGCACAAATTTGAGCTCCAAATATAATTTAAAATTTTTAGCAGCCAAAATTTAATTTCTAAAAAGCAATAGATGGAAGAAATTTTACTATTTAATCTAGGAAATTTAAAATATTATCATTTCAGCATGTAACCAACAAAAAGATTATGAATATTTTATGTTAACATTTGCTTGGTGTATTGTTTCCCATCCTTTCACTCTGAGTCTGTGTTTGTCCTTATGGCTAAGGTGTGTCTCTTGGAGACAGTATATGGATGGGTTGTTTTTAACCTAGTCTGCTATTCTGTGTCTTTTTATTGGTGAGTTCAGCCCATTAACATTTAGAGTGATGATCAATATGTGAGGATTTCCATGGCCATTACTTATTTCTTTCTTTGTTTTTGTTTTATTTTTGTTTCTTTCTTATTGCCCCAACTTTGTTCCATTTTTCCTGATGTTTTGTTTCAGGTCAAAGAGCCTCCTTCAGTATTTCTTGGAGTGCTGGACTTGTGCTGGCAAATTCCTTCAGCTTCTGTGTGTCTGAGAAAGTCTTTATTCCACCTTCATATCTGAAAGATAATTTTGCGGGATAATTTATTCTTGGCTGGAAGTTTCTCTCTTTTAAAATTTTGAATATTGGATTCCACTCCCTCCTGGCTTGCAGAGTTTCTGCTGAGAAATCTGATGCCAGCCTGATGGGTTTTCCTCTAAAGCTTATAGTTCTTTTTTCCCTAGCTGCCTTGAGAATTATCTCTTCGTCTTTCGTTTTGGACATCTTTAGTATCATGTGTCTTGGAGAAGATCTATTAGGGTCCAGGAATCTAGGGGGCCTGTTTCTTCTTGAACTTTCCATAGGTTTGGAAAGTTCTCATCTACTATTTGCTTGAGTATACTCTCTGTCGAATGCTCTAACCCTTCTTCTATTCCTATTATCCTGATTTTGTTTTGTCTCATGGGTCATATAGTTCTTGCAGAGTTCTTTCAATCCTTTTGATTATATATTCTTTTTCTTCCTCTTTCTGAGCTGTTTCCATGTTCTGATATTCGATATCACTAAGTCTTTCTTCCATCTGTTTGGCCATTTCCTATGGAAGTTATTTTGTTTCTCACTTCTTTTATTGTATTATTTATCTCTCGCATTTCCATCTCAATCTTCCTTATGTTTTGAATTTCTTTGTTAAACTGTTCCTTTTCTTCACGGAATTTCTTTTTTATGTCATTCATCTCCTTTTTTTATGTCGTTCTTCTCAGCTATGGTGTTCTGCCAGTATGTTTTCATTTCTCTCAGAGCCTTTAGAATGGCTACTTAAAATTCTCTGTCTCTTAATTCAGAAACTTCTAGGTCGAAGAAGTTGTCTTCTGGATAAATTTCATGTTCTTTCTGAGGAGTTTTAGTTTTTAAGAAATTCATCCTGTCTGCTGGGTTCTTCCTCTTTTGACATAAGAGTGTTATTTTCAGCAGAGCCCAGGAACCCAGGTTAGTACTTTTGTGCTGTCTTGCTGTAGGGCAGACACTAGGTGGTATTGGGGGTCAAGTTTTGGGAGAGAGGGGGTTAGTTTATTTCTTATTTCTGGTTTCCTACTACATTTGGAGGTGGTGCACATTTATCAGAGTCCCTCCACTTCCTGTAGTTAGCTAGTTGTTTGGGGAGGCTGTAGGAAAGGGGAGAGGCCAACAAAAGGCACTCCAGGGCAGCTCCACTTACTGCTCTATGCTAGGGAAGCTGGGTGATGTGGGCCAAGGCTGCTCCTGATGGCTGGGGCAAATGCTATCAAATCCACCCTTCTTCCTGAGCCTGCTTCAGCATCCAGCTGTTGGGGCAGTCTGTGGGCTATCACTGCTTGTAGGACCCATGAGCAGGCAAGCGCACCACCAGTCCAAAGCTGTGGCCCAGACCTGAGGCAGCTGGTTAGCCTCCACAGATGGCCAGGAACAGGAACTGCAGTCTTGTGTAGGAGCCATGCGCATCAGTGCTGTGTGTCGCCAGGGCTCCGGCAGCCAAGATGTCCTCTCTGCAGTTCGGAGTCCTTGCTCATCCCTCTTATCACTCAAAAGTTCCACAGGCTGGTTTCCAATCTCCACTCCCAACACGCCACTCCAAAGCCCAGCTCCCCAGCCCAGCTCCCCCATGGTCTCCCACTGTTCTGCCACTTTGCTGGCTTTTACTCTTGTCGCCTCTTGGTCTTCCCCTCCCATGCACTGTGCTGCTCCTGTATAGTCAGCAGTGATCGGGTCCTGCTACAATCTGTCTCTGCTCCCTTCCTTCTCTCCCACTCACCCCTTCTCTTCAACCTTCAGGTGTTTACTTGTGATGCGTGGATTTCTCAGCTGCTGTTTTGTCACTCAGGGTCCTCTTTCTTAGCTCCTGGGGGGCTGTTCAATTGTGTTTTCTGGGAGAGGCTTTAGAGACCTCCTCTCCAGTCACCATCTTGCCCTTTCTCTCTGGTTGAGTTTTAAGAATTCTTATGTATACAAGTATTCCAAAACAAGTCAGTCTCTTGCTAGGTATGTGATTTGCAAATATTTTCTCCCAGTCTATGGCCTGAGCTCTTTTAAAAACAGAAAAGCATACATTAATGTATAGATATACAAGGGCTATCTGGAAAGTATCCAGCTATATAATATAAAAAATAGAGGCAATTATAACTGGATTTTTTCTGGACAGCCCTTGAATGTTTCTGGGAAAATAAATTAGAAATTTGATGGTTTCTGTGTAGAGAACATAGGTGATTGGGAGTAGAGGGATGATATGACTTATTTAATTTTGTATGTTCCTGAGTATTTTTTGAATTCTGTTGTGTGTATATACATAATGTTTTTGAAAAGCAAATTATATTAAAATCTTTTACATTTATAAAACTCTTACAGGTCATCCTCAATCATTATTTAAGGTTCAGATTCTGATCCTCTAAGACCAGTCATTCTTTCAATTGAACAATTTTGCCTTTGAAATTTCATTCCTGAGAAAGGTGGCTGATTGTATGGACAATCCTCCCATTGAAAATAGCTGCAAATGCCATGAAAAGTACAAAAACTCACTTATTAAAAGCAACAAATAGTTGATATAATACTAATGACCACAGACCCAAAAAGAAGGGGGATAACCTGCTTGGCCTCAGAGAACAGTCCTGAGAAGTGGAGAAAAGGTCTCCAATTTTGTAGTCCAGAGCCCAGCACTTTCAGACCTATGCCCCAAGCTCTTGACTTGCATACCCACCTGTCTTTTCTTTAAAAATGTATACAGCTTTTCACTAAGATGGCACCAAAAGCAAAGAAGGAAGCCCCTGCCCCTCTCAAAGCTGAATCCAAAGCAAAGGCTTTGAAGGTGAAGAAAGCAATGCTAAAAGGCATAAAAGGCATTCACAGCCACACACACACACACACACACACACACACACACACACACACAGAAGTCCACACAACACCCACCTTCTGAAGGCCCAAGACACTGTGACTCTGAAGACAGCCCACATATACTCAGAAGAGAGATCCCAGGAGAAACAAGCTTGACCACTATACCATCATCAAGTACCCCATAACTACTGAGTCAGCCACGAAGAAGATGGAAGACAACAATACACTTGGGTTCATCGTGGGTGTCAAGGCTGATAAGCACCAGATCAAACAGGTTGGGGGAAGCTCTATGACATTGATGTAATCAACGTGAACACCCTGATCAGGTGTGATGGAGAGAAGAAGGAATATGTTTGACTGGCTTATGACTATGATGCTTTGGATGTTGCCAACAAAATTAGGATCATCTAAACTGTGTTCAGCTGGCTAATTCTAAATACAAAAAATTTTCACTGTTATAAAAAGTAGTTTTTAAAAATTCTGATTATATGTATAAGATAATATATAATCTGTATGATAAATGTATATTCACTGTAAAAATTACTAAATATTAAAAGTTATAAATGACAAAGTAAAATAGCTGTAATTTTACACTTGAAGGTATTTTGTTGCCTTTCTTCTGAGTCTGTTACCTATCCTCCTACTACTGGAACTCTCAGTTGGTGGGCCCAGAGCTCAGGGGCCCCCAGTCCTGCACCCCAGATGCTAATTCCTGAGTCAGTTCTCACACCTGTGAGGACTATTTCTCACTTCCTCCTCCCTCCTCACACCCCTCCTCTCCCAACCCACCACCCCACTTTTAGGTGATGAGCTTATTTTTTTTATCACTCAGAAAAAAAAGACTCAGGTGAGACCTGCACCAATATTCCCCCACATCCCCAACTCTGCACCCATATTCTCAGTCTTTACACAGTGATGGTGGATAGTCCTGCTCTGTCTAAGGCCACCTCTCAGCTTGGGCACAGGATTGCCCCCTCCCTCTCCTCAACTTCCCACTCTCTACTGGCTCATTCATTCCCACACACAAACCCACTGTGATTCCTCCCACTAAAACAAACTAAACTGAACTACTGTAAATAAAATCATGTCATTAAAATCCACCACCTGACCCCTTGTCTATTTCCAAATACTGCTCCACATTTCTAACACTTCTTTAATACAATTCCTGAGTTCTTTCTCTCACCTACTATGTTGTCTCTATATATATACATTTAAAGGTCCAATATTTCTATAAGGCTGTTATGAAGACAGATGCCCCCCACCTTACTACCTGAATCTTAGAAGCAACCTGTTTTAGTTATTTTAGATGATTCTCTAATTGTTACTTCTATGCCTCTGAATATCACACTTATAATTCTTTAATTTTCAGTTTAACATATCATGTTTAGTGAATTGGCTTCTCCACACACCCTTTTCCTTCCTATATAGGTACTTTCTAATTTTGATTAACTCAGCCTGCCATGTTTGCATTATTATAAGCATGCAAATGCTAGTCACAACTAAGCAATTAGTAGACTATAATTACTTTCTGGAATCAATTTTTTAATTTTCTCTAGAGTTAATAGATATTTTGTTTCTTCATTTTTTAAGTTTCTGTTGTGCTCATTACTTAATCATTCCACTAATCTTCCCAGAGTCTAAATCTTCATGAATATATACTTGAACACATCAGGTATTCAGCCCATTTCATCTCTTTGCAGACACCTGTCCATGACCCTCAGTCCTGTCACATGGGGTCTGGCTGCCAGCACCTGTGGAGTGGGGCTGATGTCCCAGACCTCCCTCACTTGATCTTGGGCAGCACTTTGTCTCTCTTGTTCTGGCTGCCTTGTTGCCTCAATTCTACATATTCCTCATTTTTTATTTTTTCTCTAAAATTCCCCCCACTTTGCTTTGTAGTATCTACCAAAAGAGAACAAGGAAAGTAAAATATTGAAACTCTAAACATATGCAGTGTTTTTAGGCTACCCTAACCCTTATTCACATCTTGACTTAATATAATAATAGAACTCTGTGTTGAAACTATGTTTTCTTCAGAAAGAAGGCATTGCTTCAATGTCCTCTAGCCTCCAGGCCTGCATTTGCTGCCTCTTAAAGTTTTCAAGGTCTCTTCCACCCTCCTTCTAAAATTCCATTGTGATGTGTCATGGTGTGCCATGGTGTTTATCTGTTTTCATTTACTGTTGTAAGAATTTGATCAGAACATTTAAAATGTATATTTTTAACTAAACTATGAGAAATTTCTTGATAATTTTAAAAATCATTTCCTACTCATCATATTTTTAAAGCTGGGATTATGGACTTGGTGGAATTCCTTGATTGATAGGCTAATAGGTCTTTTATTCAGCCTGACTACACTCTGCCCTTTATACTTCTTAGGAGGACAACTTGAAACTTACAGTTCATTGAATTATTCATTTCCATGATGAGATTTTTAATTACTAAGAGATCTTTTCTGTTCTATTTTTGTGTTTAAATATTTTGTTTCATATGCCATATATTTTTACAGCTTTTTAGACAATATTCACATCAGTGGAAGGGAAGCTGCAGGTTATGTGATTTCATGGTATCACAAACTTTTTCCTTAAACATTTACTCAGTAATAATTTACATTTATTTTTTTTAAAAGATTTTTATTTTCTATAGCTATATTTTTATTTATATAGCTATTTTATGTTATATCAGTTGCAGGTGCACACCATACTTGTTCAACATTTATATACCTAAGGAAGTGATCATCATGATAGGTCCAGCAACATCTGACACCATACCATGTTATCACAATATCATTGACTATATTCCCCATGCTGTACATTATATCTCCATGACTTATTTGTTTTATACCTGAAAATTTGACCATTTATTGCTCTTCACCTTTCCTCCCTTTTTTAAATGTTTAATTACAGTTGATGTTCAGTATTATTTTATATAAATTTCATGTGTACAACATAGTGGTTAGACATTTGGATAATATAAGGAGTCATCTCCCTGAGCAGTCCAGCACTTATATGGCACTATACATAGTTATTACCATATTATTGACTATATTCAATGTGTTTTACTTTACATCCCCATGACTACTTTGTAGCTACCAATTTGTATTTATTAATTCCTTCACTTCTTTCATCTTTTCCTCCAACTCTCTTCCCATCTATGACCCCAAATCTAGCACCCATCTTACATCATACATAGTTATCATAATATTATTGACTATATTCCTTATGTTACACCCTACATCACCATGAGTACTATGTAACAACTAATTTGTACTTCTTAATACCTTCCCCTGTTCACTCACTCCCTCAACTTTTCTCCCTTCTGACAACCATCAAAATGTTCTCTGTGTTTATGAGTTTGCTTCTGTTTTGTTTGTTTACTTTGTCCTTTAGATTCCACACATAAGTGAAATCACATTACATCTGTCTTTCTCTGTGTGATGCTCCACTCAACACAATACTTTTCAGGTCCATCCATACCACCACAGATGTCAAGAACTCATTCCCTTCCATGGTCAAGCAATATTCCATTGTATGTATGTATCACCCCCTCTTCATCTATTCTTCCATTGATGGACACCCAGGCTGCCTCCACATCTTGGTCATTGTAACTGATGCTGCACTGAATATATAGATATCCAAGTCCACTTGATAAAGCATTTTGGGTTCCTTCAGATAAATACCCAGAAGTGGGATTACTGAGTTCTTCTGTATCTGTTGTTACAGCCTTTGTTTGAAGGTCTGATTTGTGTGACATAGTATTGCACCCACAGCTTTTTACTTGTTTGTTTATTTGTTTACTTCTACTTTTGTGAAATTACTTTTTCAACCCCTTTAATTTCAGTATGTGTTTGTCTTTCAATCTGAGGTGGGTCTCTTGTAGGCAACATAGGTAAGGGTTTTCTTTTCTTATCAATTCAGCTTTATTATGTTTTGGATTAGAGCATTTAATTCATTTACATTGAAAGTAATTGTTTACAGACATGTAGTACTTGCCATTTGATTATTCATATTTTTGGGGGCTGGTTCCCTGGCTGGGAATCAAACCCAGGCCACAGCGTTGACAGCACTAAAGTCTAGCCACCTCACCACCAGGGAACCCCTATTATTCATATGTTTTACTATTTTTTTCATTTTAAAGAAGTCCCATTAACATTCTTTGTAATTCTGGTTTGATGGTGATGAACCTCTTTAGCTTTTTCTTGTCTAAGAAGCTCTTTGTCTGTCCTTCAATTCTAAATTATAGCCTTGCTATGCAGAATAATTTTCATTGTAGGTCCTAGTTTTTCAACATGTTGAAAATTTCCTGCCAATCCCTTCTGGCCTGCAAAGTTTCCATTTAGAATCAGCTGATAACTTTATGGGGGCTCCCTTGTAAGTAAATAACTGCTTTTCTCTTGCTGCTTTTAGGATTCTCTCTTTGATTTAACCTCTGCCATTTTATTATAATTTGCCTTGGTGTGGGCCTGTTTGGGTTCATCTTGTTTGGGACTCTGTGCTTCTGGCCAGGTATTGCTCCTTCAGGTCAGCAATCACCAATGACTTATATCTCAACAGGCATAACCATTTCTTTTAAGGTGTCCATGTTGTCCCTACTCAGCCTGAAGCAGCCTAACAAAGATGGCATCCCCTTTTTTTTCTTTGATTTTTCTATATCAACAAGAAGAAGACAGGAATGTTAGGTAAAAATAGAGGCAGGTCACTCCCTTTTTCTACACCTGGGAACTGGTTTGACTGCTGACCAACTGCTGAACCCTGTGGGCAAAGCTACATACCAGGGCATCACTGCCCAATGCCTACATCCACAAAATAATCACGAATTATGGACAGTTAGATATGTTACTCCAGTTAATACATCAATCCACACATTTATTCCTTCCTCACAGGTCTCCCCATTTCAGCCAAAAAATCAACAACAAACAAACAAAAAAAACAGGCCAAGTATTCCTCCTTCAAACCAGCAGTCACCAGTGACTTATATCCCAATAGGCATACCTATTTCTTGATGTGCTTCCTTCAAGACTAGGTCCAGGTGCATCAAGACTCTGAAAATACAGGGCCCAAAAATTAGTATAAAAAGGAAGGTTATTAATGGCCCTATGAAAGGTAGTAGCCAGGTCAGTGTGGGCAAGGCATTCTGTATTTCTGCTATATTCACTACTACAGCCTGTTTTTTTCTGTTGGGATGGGGAGGCCATCTGTTGTGATGGGGAGGCCAGAGGAGGAAATAAAGGTGTGGATTGATGTATTAGCTGTAGTAACATATCCAACTGCCCATAGTTTGTGATTATTTTGTGCATGTAGGCATTGGAGAGCAATGCCCTGTTTTGTAGCTTTGGCGTGTGGTAATATGGTGCTGAGGAACATGAGGCCTGGGGGAAGGCAGAGGAAGTTTGTTGAGGAAAGATGACTATTAGGATCAAGAGAGGAATGACTAAACCAGGTCAGGGAACAGGTCTGACTAGTGGAACAGACTGGGTAATGGCTGAAATTATGGGAACTAAGGAAATACGAAGGGTCTTGTTGTAATGTTTGGCCTCCAGAGCAGGAAGCAAGTGTAGAAGTAGTGTCAGGCAGGTGAGGGTACAGATAACAATGAGTGGTGCTACTGGGTGTAGTTAATATCTGTCCAGTGGTGCAGGTGTTAGTAGAAAAGGCTTTATGTATGGCAGCTTGGATAACAAACTTAACTATTGCTGTGAGGTCCTTTGGTAATCAACAATGACATTGAGGATTTTGGGGGATTATGAATGTGCTATGTGGGAAACATCAGTCAATTTCTGAAGAAAGGGGGTTAGTAAGATTTATGTTAAGGAAGTCATAAGGAAAGTGTAAGCAGTGGGACACTGGAGATGAGAGGGAAATAAAAAGTACTGAATTTCAGGTGGTCAAAGCAGCCCTGAAAGATGGGGATAGCAGGATGTCTGAGAGGTTTGGGGGGGGTACCTGTCTTAGGCTGCTGATGACATAGCCAAAGGCTATGGTTAAGGTTGCAAAAAATTTGTTGACTAACAGCCCAAGTTTTCCTATAGATGGTGTTGTTCAACCATGAAATTGGAGAGGCTGCAGTTTGAGAAAAAATAAGGAGAAAGGGAGAGTGACCTGCCTACCTTCAATACCTTCAATCTTTATGACAGTATATTAGGGGGACTACAAAAGAACCAGAATTTATTTATTTAAAAGTTATATATTTGGGAGTTCCCTGGTGGTGCAGTGGTTAGGCTTCGGCTCTCTCAACACTGTGACCTGGGTTCCATTCCCAGCCAGGGTACTACCCTCCACCCCGCCCAAATAAACAAAATAACAAAAGGTACATATTTATTACATGTTTTAACTTCAGTCACCTTCAAAATATTCTTTGTTTAATACAATATACCCATGAAGATCTTTTTCCCACAGCTCAAAACAGTTTTTGAACTGGTCAATATTAGTGTCTTTTAGTACTGACGTTTTTTGTTTCACCTTTTCCATATTGCAGAAATGCTTCCCTTTGAGGACTTTTTTCCTCTGGAAAAACAAAAACAATGTCACTCAGGGTGAGATTGGGTAAATAGGGATGTAGGGCATGGAGGTCATGCTGTTTTTGGTCAAAAACCACTGAACAATCAATATGGTGAACAGTTATTTCACACATGTGTAAATCAGTTGTCCCCAAACTTTTTGGCACCAGCAACCAGTTCTGTGGAAGACAATTTTTTTATGAACTGAGGGTTGGGGAAAATGGTTTTGGATGATTCAATCACATTACATTTATTGTGCAATTTATTTCTATTATTATTTTTTTACATTGTAATACATGCATATAATGAGATAATCATATGAGGGCTCTTTAGAAAAAATCCAGCCATAAATGCCTCCATTTTTTATATTGCATGGCTGGATATTTTCCAGACAGTGCTTATACAACTCACTTGCCACTTTAAAGCCTGCCACCAGATGCAGCTTGATTGTCACTTACCACTCACTGGTAGAGTTTTGATATGAGTCTGCAAACAATTGATTTATTAAGGTGTCTATGCAGTCAAATCTCTCTGCTAATGTTAATCTGTATTTGCAGTCTCTCCCTACCACTAGCATAACCACCTCAGTTTTACCTCAGATGATCAGGCATTAGATTCTCATAAAAAGTGTGTGACCTAGATCCCTCACCTGCACAGTTCACAATAGGGTTCTCACTCCTATGAGAATCTAGAGCTCCAGCAGTAATTTGAGCAATGGGGAATGGCTGTCAATACAGATAAAGCTTCTTTGCTTCCCCACTGCTCACCTCCTGCTGTGTGGCCTAGTTTCTAACAGGCCACCTGGACTGATACTGGTCTATGGCTGGAGGGTTAGGGAAATTTGGTGTAAATCACCCATCATGAATGAGCAAACTCATTTAAAGAGTCTCCAAACAAAATTCACTGAAGCCAAACACAGCTTCTCACAACAATTCCAGCTAGTACACTGATGCAGGTCAGTTCCTAGAACACTAACTTAGCAAGAGAAGTCTGTACTACAAGGGGCCCACCCTCCAAAAAATAATTTCAGCTTTTTGGGGTCCCCCTCATATATATATTAATAAATGTTATGTCTTATTATATTGTCCCTTTTATCATTATGAAATGGCCATTTTGTCTCTTATTACCTTTTTTATTTTGAAGGCTGTTCTATCAGGAATAAGTATGGCTAGGCCCGCTTTTCTCTAGCTGCCATTTCCTTGATTTTATTTCTGAGTTCATTAAACTGCCAATCTGAGTTTTCTTGCATCTCACTGAGTTTTCTGAGAACTGCAATCTTGAATTCTCTATTACTTCAGTAACATATTTCTGTATATTTAAGTTTATTTATAATACATCATCATTTTTTCTGAGCCCCTTTGTAACCTATGTTATTCATAGTAATTGATTATTTATATCTCTTCCTGGGCATTTTTACAGAAATGAATTCAGCAGCAGGTTGATATGAAAAAGTTTTTCATTGTTTTTCAGTAGGTAACACTGGAGCATTTTATTTTCTCTTGCCCTGTTCTGGCTTGTTACAGTGGAAGATTTCCTGGGGAGGTGGGCTTCTGTTCTGTGACCAGATCACCTCCGTGTCAGGACATCACCTTTGTGGAAAGATGTGGTGGGTGATGGGATTCTGAGCTCCTGAAATCCCAGTGCTGTCCCCTCAGCCAGATGAAAAACTGCACCTTGGTAGGCCTGGTTGTTCCCACTGGGATCAGCCTCAAAAAGTGGGGATGGAGTGGGCTGGGAAATATTGCTGGTGTGTTTGTGACTTTGTTATCTTTTGAGTAATGGCAACTGCCAGACCACAGCTGCCTTGCCCCTATAGCTTTTCCCCTGGTGGCTGCAGTGTGCATCTCCTGCTCAGGAACTTTCTAGTTCTCAGGGCCATAGATAGTCTGCTCTTTAATCTGACACTGCTACCAGTTTTTGTTTTTAATGTGGGTAGTTCCCTGGCTGGGAATCAAACCCAGGCCACAGCATTGAGAGAGCCGAAGCCTAGGCACTATACCATCAGGGAACTCCCCCATTTTTTTTTCTTGTGCCCACTGATAATACTGGGAGAATGTGGGCGGCATGAGCTCTGGGAGGGTGGGGGACGTAGCCAGGTTCTGAGCCTTTCTTTTCTGCCTGGCAGTGAGGCTGTTACACTACAGTTGCAGCATTTTTGTCTTCAGTCTTCAAGGTCTCTGCCCTGAAAACTGGGTTCAGCTGTATTATATGCTGATCCCTCAGGCAGGTTTGCTCAGGGCCACAGAGAATTCACCTGCAGTTTCAGTCTTCTCTTCCAGGACCACAGTGATCTCTGGGGTGCATGCCATGCCCCAGTCTCTGCACTTCTCCCTTTCCTCCTCCCCTGTTCACCCCAATTTAGCCATCTTCAGATGTTTTCATGTGAAAATATGCTAGACTTATTTGTGTGTTGAGTAGGGGATTCTCTCTTGAATTAGAGCTGTTCAACTTGTGGTAACTTCAAGGAGAAAGATCAAGGAGGACCCTTCATGCTGCCATGTTACTAACAATCATCACCCAAAATCAATGATTGAACTGCTTTCCTTTCTTCATTGTATGTTTCTGGTTCCTTTGTCAAAAACTAGTTGTCCATATATGCTTGGATTTATTTTTAGGCTCTCAGTCTCTTCCTTTGTTCTCCGTGTTTATTTTTTGTCAATGCAATACTCTTTTGATTACTGTAACTTTGTAGTATACTTTCAAGTCAAGGAGTGTGATACCCTTAATTTGGTCCTTTTTTTTGTTGTTGTTGTTCATGATTTCTTTTCCTATGCAGGGTATTTTGAAGTTCCATACAAATCTGAGTCTTTTTTCTTCTATTTCTGTGAGAAATGCCATTGGGATTTTGATGAGATTACATTAAATTTGTGAATTACTTTAGTTAATATAAACATTTCAACAATGTTAATTCTTCCTTTCCATTTCTTTGTGCCTTCAATTTTGTTCAACAATGTCTTGCAGTTTTCAGTGTACAGGTTCTTCACTTCCTTTGTTAACTTTATTCCTAGATATTTCATCCCCTCCTTTTCTTTGCATTTGAGAATGGAATTTTTTCTTCATTTATTTTTTCTGTAATTTTATTGTTAGTATATAGGAAGACAATAAAATTTTTGTGTATTGATTTTGTATTCTTTGAATGTTTGGTTGAATTCACCAGTAAAGCTATCTAGTCCTGGACTTTTTTTTCCTTTTTTAAATTAAATTGATTAGGGTGACACTGGTTAATAAAATTATATAGGTTTCAAGTGTACAATTCTATAATACATCATCTATAGCTTGCATTATGTATTTACTGCTCTTTTGTTTCTTGTGAGGTTTTTGATTACTGTTTCAAGTTCTTCAACTAGTGATTTGCCTATATAGATTTTCCAATTTCTTATGGTTCAGTCTAGGAAGATAATATATTTCTAAGAATTTATCTATTTCTTGTACATTATTGAATTTGGTGGCATACAACTTTCCTAATAATCTTGAATGATCCTTTGTATTTTTGTGGTTCTCATTGTAACTTCTCGTCTTCATTTCTAATTACAGGTATCAGAGTCTTCTCCATTTTTTCCTTAGTCTAGCCAGAGGTTTCTCTGTTTTGTTTACCTTCTCAAAGAAATAGCTCTTTGTCTTATTATTTTTTCTATTTTCTTTGTGTTCTTTATTTCCACTCTGGTTTTTTTATTATTTTCTTTCATCTACTGAAATTGGTCTTTCTTTAATTTTCTTTTTATAATTCTTTAAGATGAATGCTGGATTACTTAAATTAGATTTTTCTTGTTTCTTAGGGTAAGACTATATTGCTGTAGGTTTTTCTATTAGTACTGCTTTTCTGTATCTCCCAAATTTTGATATATTCTATTTTCATTTTAATTTATCTATTTGTATCTTTCTATCTCTTCTTTGTTTTTTTTTTTTTTTTAATTTACTGGGTTGACATTGATTAGTAAAAATTACCTAGATTCCAGGTGTACAATTCTACATTACAACTTCCATGTGTTGTGTTATGTGTTCATCACCCAGAGTCAGTTCTCTTTCCATCACCATATATTTCTGTCCCTGTCTCTTCTCCCCCACCCCCTCCCCCCTTACCCTAAGGGAACTACTTAATTACTGACTGTTTCCATGAATTTTGTTTCTTTGCTGCATCCTGGACTTGTATGTCTATTTTCTACATCAGATTAGGAAATTTTTCAGTCATTATTTCTTCAAATAATTTTTTGATCTCTTGCTGTTCTTATGTCCCTTCTGGTATGTCTATTCTTCTGATATTTTTACATTTGATATAATCCCAGAGGAATTCCAATCCATTCTCATTTTTTTGGATATTATTTTCTATCTGTTCTGGCTGGGTGTTTTCTGCTGGCTTTTCCTGCAAATCACTGCTTTGTATTTCTGTTATATCTAGTTTACTGATGTATATTCCATTCTTCCTTTCAGTTAATGTCGTCATTATCATGGTTTGTAAGTCTTCAATGTTTTCTATCTCTCTGTTAAAATTATCATTCAGTTCCTCAAGCATTTTTATAATTGTTGCTTTGAGCTCTGTTTCTGATGGGTCATCTGTCCCCATCTCTTTATTTGGAGCTCCTTTTCTTTGATTTCTCATTTTGGCAGTGTCTGTGGTCCCTCGCTTCTTCAGTTTCTTTGGTGTTCTGGGCAAGCAGAGGTCTATGGGGGAGAGAAATTCATGGCTTCTTTTCCTTTCTGTGGCTCCAGGGGTCATGCAGGGAGTTTGGGCATCATTGCACCTTTCTGTTCTCAGTTTGCCCCACGTGCAGATTTTACCCTGAGCCTTGGGGTCAGCTGTACTGTATGATGGTCTTTCAGACCATGCTGTCAGTGGGCCAAGAAATGCTTGCACAGCCCACTCTCTCCTGTTCACACTGCAGCTCCTCACCATCCAGTCGCATCTCCTTCTCTGTAAAGTCTGGCCACTGAGTTTTGCAGAACATTTTGTACCTGCTGGAGGCCTAAGTGAGGTCTGGTTTTGCAGTATCTCATGCTCCCACCTCTGGGAATCCTTTCCTCTATTCCATGGACTGAGTGAGGTCTAGTGCACTGTCCTGTTACCCTCTTTCTCCTCTCTCCCTAAGCGGTAAAGGTCCAAGCAAAGACCCATGCACAGGCTGCACCTCTGCTTTTCCCCTTTTATTTCTCCTTTGTTTAACCCTCTACCTGCCTGCAGATATCTTAATGTGATGAGTGGGTTTCTTAGCTGTGATTGTGTGTTATGTAGAGGGTCCTTGGTTGAGGTATAGCTGTTTTATTAGTTGTAATCTCCAGAAGAGGTTTTCAGTCCCTCGCATGCCACTATTTTGTTGCCGGGATCCTTTTGACTTCTTTTTTTTATTTCTTCTTTGATCCAATTGTTTAGTCACATGCTGTTTAATCTCTACATCCTTGTGGTTTTCCAGGTTTTTTGTTGTTGTTTTTGTTGTTGTTGTAATAGTTAATGTCCAGTTTCATACCATCACAGTTGGAAAATATGCTTGTATAATTTCAATCTTCTTAAATTTATTAGAACTAGTTTTGTACCCCAACATATGGTTTATCCTGGATATGTTATGTGTACATGAGAAGAATGGATACTCTGTTGTTTGGGGATGAAATGTTCTAGAAATATGTTCATTTTGTCTAATGCATCATTTAAAGCAAATATTTACTTGTTGACTTTCTTTTTCCTGTCAATGGGGTATTCAGGTTCCCCATTATGATTGTTTTCTTGTCAGTTTCTCCCTGTAGTTCTGTTAGTATTTGGTTTATGTATTTTGGTGCTCCCAGGTTGAGAACGTATATATATTGAAAAGTTGTCTTCTTGATGAATTGTCCCGTTCCTCATATAAAATATTCATTTTTGTCTCTTCTTATCTTTTTATTTTTTTTTATTAGGGTGACATCTGTTAGCAAGGATTACATAGGTTTCAGGCATACAATTCTACAGTGCATTGTCAACTTGATGTATAATCAGTTCACCACCTAATGTGACTTCTCTTTCCATCACCTTATATTTAGCTTCCCCCCCTCCTCTCCCACCCTCTCCCCTTTCTCCCCTCCCTAACCCACTCGTCCCCAAATAAACATTAAACTATTGATTGTGTCCATGGGTTATTTGTTTGTTCATTTCTTTTTTTTCTTTGCTTTCAGTTTTATATTCTGCATATGAGTGAAATCATGCAGTTATTTGTTTTTTCTGTCTGGCTTATTTCACTTAGCATGATGATCTCCAGGTCCATCCATTTTGTTGCAAATGGCAATATTTCATCTTTTCTTACAGCTGAGTAATATTCCATTGTGTAAATGTACCACAGCTACTTTATCCAGTCATCTGTCGCAGGGACCTTTGGTTGTTTCCATGTTTTGGCCACTGTGAACAGCGCTGCGATGAACATTGGGGTACATAAGTCTTTGCGGACAAAGGTTTCCAAGTTCTTTGGGTAGATCCCCAGAAGGGGGATTGCTGGGTCAAATGGTAGCTCCATTCCCAATTTTCTGAGGACCCTCCACACTGCCTTCCACAGTGGTTGTACCATTTTGCACTCCCACCAGCAGTGTCCCAGATTTCCTTTTTCTCCACATCCTCTCCAGCACTTGTTATTCCTTGTCTTGTTGATAATAGCCATTCTCACAGGTGTGAGGTGGTATCTCATTGTGGTTTTGATTTGCATTTCCCTGATAGCTAATGAGGATGAGCATGTTTTCATATGTCTGTTGGCCATTTGTAATTCCTCATGGGAGAAGTGTCTGTTTAGTTCTTCTGCCCACTTTTTAATTGGGTTGTTTGTTTTTTTGTTGTTAAGTCTTATTAGTTCTTTATATATTTTAGATATTAGACCCTTATCTGATGCATTATTTGCAAATATTTTCTCCCATTCAGTTGGCTGTCTCTTTGCCTTGTTGATGGTTTCTTTTGCTGTGCAGAAG
>PVJL010016203.1:0-21719 GCA_004026885.1 Lyroderma lyra
GGTTACGCTTAGGGATTTTGGTTATGTTCATGTTTCATTTTCCAAGTAGATTTAATTTTAGGTTTATGTTTAAGGTTTTCTTTGAGTCAAGGATGTGGGTGTAAATTGGGATTGGGTTCATGGTTAATATTAGAGAATATGCCAGGTGTAGAATTAGACTTAGGCCTAGGAATAAGGTTAAAATTCCAGTATGAGTTTCATTGAAAGTTAGGGTTAGGTTTGGGTTTAGGGTTCACTTATGAGTAAGTTTAAGGTAAGGTTCATCCTTGAGTTAGGTATTGTGTTTGGGATAGTTTTGATGCTGATTTCTTTATTTATTTACAATTTTTACCACCACATTGGCCTTCGAGATCATCAAAAGTGGTTTTCAACTTTCCATTTACCTAGAAGTAGCAATGGGGCCTGAACTCTCATAGTCTATTCAAATGCCCATCATAGATCTGACTACTCAGGCTTCTCTCAGCTTTTCAAAAATAACTTCTAAAATGTCAAAGCTATTTATAGTTATAAGATCAGGATTGGGAGCATGATTTTCCAAAAAATAACAAACACAAGTACCAGCCACTTCCTTCCTTCCTCCCAGACCCCAAAACTCAATCACCTATGAAATGCTTAATAATGTGCATGAATCTGTTTTTCACATTTATCTCTAGTTTACATTCTGTATTTTAGTTATGTAAGTGTATTTCTGTAATACTTACTATAATTCTGAGTAGAATACAAAACATAAATAAAAAGAAATACCAGAGGCTTCTATTCTAAATATTCTAGAAGGCATGCACACACATACACTGTAGTATTATGAGCAGTCAATTGTAAAACATAATCAAAGTGCATTCTGTGCTTGCTGTCCCCACCACCTGCCACCTCCCTTCTTCACTTAGGAAAACAGTTCAGTGGTGTGAGTACAGTTAAAGAAGGGGATGCCCCTGCTAAATGAACGCTCAACTATCTCACAGAACAAACAGAGAGAGAGTAAGGTGAGTTCATGTTATACACAACTAAAATTCCTCGGGAAGAGATTGCCTGCCTGTTCTTCATGTATTAGGGTCGCAGCCCCAGAACAACTAAGTATAGGGTAAAACAGATAAAAGTACGTACGTAATTGTCAGAACAAACCATCCTTTTACTCTGGTTTATCGGGGATCTGGCAATGCTTTCAAATAGGTATGAAGTGATGCACCAAAATTATTCATTTGAAAACCTTAGAACCCAGGAGAAAGCAGCAGCTTGGAGAAGGGGTTTGGCGCCCACAGGAGCGCACTTGGCCCATTGGATCCAAGGCTGATGCGGGTGGACAGTATTTGCAAGGTGCACCCACCCTCCGCGATGGAAAGTGGAATGCACCAGGGACCTATAATTAGAACATTGGCTGACCGCGACGTCACAGTTGCAGGGCCAGCCAATATGGGCCCTAATGCTGTATCAAGCGCTATGATGTCTTGTGACCCTAGATCCAATAATGAGACAATAGAACTGTCATGATTGTGGGTTCCAAATTGTGATGCAGTGGGGAGCGGAGACCCTGGGAGAGGTGTAGTGGTATGTTTAGGACTTGTGTTAAGGATAAGATTCAGCACAGCTTCAGCTAATATCTTAGCCTTAGAGTTAGCTTTGAGGTTAGAGATTTTTTTTAAATAGTGGTTATTGTTCAGGATATGTAAAGGAGTGGGTGAGAGGTCTGTGTACCGTGTGGTTATGATTAGTGTAAGGATCCATCTTTGAGATAGGCTATGTGTTAAGTTTCAGGTTTGGTTCTGCGCTAAATTTTGGATTGGGTTAGAAGAAGCTTTGAGGTTATGGTATTAAGAATATTTAAATAAGGGTTCTGGGTAGAAGGGGTATTGATAGAGTGAGGTAAAGTTTGAGGGTAGAGTTAGATCTTTCGTTAGGCCTATCCTTTTGTGTTAGGGTTTGGGTGAGTTAATGATTAGGGGTAGCGATATAGTTAGGATTAGAGTTACCTTTGAGGTTGGAGTTAGTTTTTAAGTTATGGTGGGAGAAGGGCCGGTTTTATGATGCGGTGCAGATTTCAGTTTATGATTAGGTTTTTAGGATTAGGGTAAGATTCAGCTTTGAGGTCAGTGTTGGGTTTTCCATTAGTGTTGCCGTTGGGTTTCGAGTAAAATCGGGTATGGGTTATATTCAGTGATAGTGTTATGAGAAGGCTCAGGTTTTCAACTAGTGCTCGGTTTAGCGTTAGATTTCAGTTTAGGATTATATCTTGAGTATATTATGAGATTTAGTGTTAGAGTTCAGTTGATAGTAAAGCTGAGGATTCTGTTTTAAATTAGGTTTGGAGTTGGTGTAAGATAAGTTTTGGCGTTTTGTTGTTATTTAGGCCAGGTTTATGGTTAGGGTTATTTATTTATGTATTAAATTAATTTCGGGGACATTGATTAGTAACATTACGTTTCCAGTGTGCATTTCTATAATAAATGATTCATATTTATATATTGCATTGTGTGTTCAGCACCCAGAGTCACTTCTTCCTTCCCCCTATATTTGACCCACCCCTTTCCTCTTCTACCACTTCTCTTTTTATTACTTTCATGTAACCACTAACGTTTTCTCTGTACTTATGAGTTTTTGTATTTTTCTTTTTTGCTTTCATTTTTACATACCAAGTAAGAGTGAAGTTCTATGGTTCCAAGCTATTTCTATTTGATTTATTTCCTTAGCTTGATAATTTCCAGACCAATCCATGTTGTCGCAAATGGCAGTATTTCATCTTTACTTCTGGACAAGTAGTTTTTCACTTGGAATTTGTACCACATCTCTTTCATCCAATCACTTGTTGAAGAATATGTTGGTTGTTGACATGTTTTGACCACCATAACTTGTACTGCAAGGAACACAGTGGTACCTATATCTCTATGAGTACATGTTTTCAGATTGGGAGGGTGGATACCCCGGGAAAGGATTGCATTGTTGTATGGTATCTTTATTCTTAACATTTTTGGTTACCTCCCTACTGTTTTCCATAGTTGCTGTCAATTGACATGCCCAGGTGTAGCATATGAGAGTTCTTTATTCCCAAAGGCTCTACAACAGTCGTTATCTCTTGTACTGTTGATCATAGCCTTTCTGTTAATAACAGGTGTAAAGTGGTAGTTCATGGCATTTCTTTAATAGCTAGTGTACTTAACATTTTGTATGTATCTCTTGTGTGTTTGAATAATCTGTCTTCTTGGGGGAAGTGTCTGTTGAAGTCCTTTGCCCATGTGTTAATTGGGTTGTTTTTTTTTTTCTGTTGTTAAGTTCTAGGAGTCCTTATATAGTTTACATTTTAACCCCTTTTCAGTCATTGCTTGTAAATGTCTTCTACCACTCTGTTGGTAGCCTTCTTGCTTTCTTTATGGTTTCCGTGGCTGTGCAGAAGGTTTACGTTTGGTACAGTCCCATTAATTTCTTTTGACGTATACTTGCCTTGCCTTTGAGGTAACATTCATAAAACTCTTTCTGAAGCAAGTTCTACAGGTTTGGGACTTACGCTTTCTTCCATGCAATTTATCATTATTGGTAGTAGGTTTAGGTCTTTGGTCCAGATTGAGTTAATTTTGGTATATGGTGAAACCTGTCAGTCTAGTTTCATTCTTTTGCATGTGATTTTCTCTATGCAATAGCACAATTTATGGAAAATTGTTTCTTTGGTTCATGTTATATTTTTGGCTTTCCGTAACAAAACAATCTCCACATATATATGTGGGATTATTTCTAGGTTTCCAATTCTTCTTCATTGGTGTCTGTGTGCCTATTTTTCTACAAATACCATGCCACTTATTGTTTTTTTCCTTCGGATGCATGTGGTTATTTGGGGTCTTTTTAGATTCCATATAAATCAGTTGATGTTTTTCTTGAATTTTTTCGAAAAGCTGTCATTGGAATTTTGATGGGGATGACATTAAATCTGTTCATTGCTTTGTGGAACATGACCATTGTAATGAGGTTCATTCGTCCCATTTATGAACATAAAATCTCTGCATTTCTTTGTGCCTTCTTCAATTTTTTTAAAATCTTTTGTTTGTCAGAGTATATGTCCCTCAGCCCCTGTGTTAATTTTCTTCTCAACTTTGAAGTTAGTGTTAAAATACAAATACAAATGTCACCGTAATTAATTTAATACATAAATAAATAACCCTAACCATAAACCTGGCCTAAATAAGAATGAAATCCCAAACCTAATCTTACATTAACCCCAAACTTAATTTAAAACAGAGCCCTCAGCTTAACTATAAACTGAACCCTAACTCTACATCTCATAATAACCCTAAACCGAAATCTCACGCTAAACTGAGCCTTAATTGAAAATCTAAGCCTACCCATAACACTATCACTGAAAGACACCCATACTGGCTTTTACTCTAAACCCAACCGCAAGTATAATCAAAAACCAAACACTGAACTCCAAGCTAAATCTCCCCCTAATCTTAAAAGCCTAATCATAAACTGAACTCTTCACCGCATCCTAAAACCGGCCCATCTCCTACCCTAATATAAAACCTAACTCCAACCTCAAAAGTAACTCTAAGCCTAAGTATATAACTACCCCTAATCATTAATTCACCCAAACCCTAACCCAAAGGATATGCCTAACGAAAAACCTAACTCTACCCTCAAAATTTACCTCACTCTATCAATAGCCCTTCTACCCAGAGCCCTCATTTCAATGTTCTTAATATCATAACCTCAAAGCTTCTTCTAACCCGATCCAAACTCTAGCCCTGAACCAAACCTGAAAACTAACACATAGCCTAACTCAGAGATGGATCCTTACACTAATCATAACCACAATAGTACACATACCTCTCACCCCCACCTTTACATATCCTAATCACTAACCACAATTTCAACAAAATCTCTAACAATAAAGCTAACTCTAAGGCTAATACCAAAGCTGAGGCTGCGCAGAATCTCATTTTTAACACAAGTTTTAAACTTACCTCTATACCTCTCCCAGGGTCTCAGCTCACCACTGCATCACATTATGGAAATCACAATCATGACAGTTCTATTGTCTCGTGATTGGCTCTGGGGCCTCAAGACATCATCGCACTTGATACAGCCTCGGCACCCTGATTGGCCATCCCTGCAACTGTGACGTCGCGGTCAGCCAATGTCCTGATTCTAGGTCTCTGGCTCCTTCCTCTTTCCATCGCAGAGGGTAGGTGTGCCCTGCAACTGTGGTCCCCCTGCATCAGGCTTGGATCCGGTGGCCCAAGGGCGCTCCTGTTGGTGCCAAACCACTTCTCCAAGCTGCTGTTTTCTCCAGGGTTCTGAGGTTTTCAAATGGAAAAATTTGATGCATCACTTCATACCTATTTCAAGGCATTGCTTGATCCCCGATAAACCAGAGTAAAAGGGTGGTTTGTTCTGGTCAATTACGTAGATACATTTGTCTGTTTTAACCTATACTTAGTGGTAGTGTGGCTAGGACCATAATACATGATGAGCAGGCAGCCGTTCTCTTGCCGAGGAATTTTAGTGGTGTATAACATAAACTCAACTTACTGTCTCTCTGTATATTCTGTGAGATAGGTGAGCATACATTTAGTAGGGGCATCCCCTTTTTTAACTGTACTCACACCACTGAACTGTTTTCCTAAGTGAAGAAGGGAGGCGGCAGGGGGTGGGGATAACAAGCACACAATGCACTTTGATTATGTGTTACAATTGACTGTTCAAAATACTAGAGTGATTGTGTGTGAATGCCTTCTAGAATATTTAAAATAGAAGCCTCTGGCATTTTTTTTGTATTTATGCTTTGTATTGTACTCAGAATTATAGTAAGTATTTCAGAAATACTCTTACACAACTAAAATACAGAATGGAAACTTGAGATAATGGGAAAAACAGATTCATGCGCATTATTATGCATTTCATACGTTATTGTCCTTTGTGGAAGGGGAAGAAGGAAGGAAGTGGATGGTACTTGTGTTTGGTATATTGGTGGGAAGTCATCCTCTCAATCCTGATCTGATAACTGTAAAGAGCTTTGAGACTTGAGAAGTTATTCTTCAAAACCTGTGATAAGACTGAGCAGTGAGATCATGATGAGCATTTGAATATGTGAGTTCAGGCCCCATTGCTGCTTCTAGGTAAATGGAAATTTGAAAACCACTTTTGATGATCTCAAAGGCCAATATGGTGGCAAAAATTAAAATAAAAAAAGGAATAAGTATTATATATATCCCAAACACAACACCAAACTCAAGGATGAGCCTAACCTTAAACTTACTCACAAGTGAACCCTAAACCCAAAACTTACCCTAACATTCAATGGAACTCATAATGGAATCTGAACCTTATTCCTAGGCCTAAGTCTAACCCTACACCTGGCCAATTCTCTAAATTACCCATGAACTCAATCCCAATTTACACCCTAACCCATGACTCAAAACAAACCCTAAACCTAAACCTAAAACTAAATCTACTTGGAACATGAACCATGAACATAACGAAAATCCCTAAGCGTAACCCTAAACCTAACACTGGGCATCAACATTATCTTGGCCCTCACCCTAACCAGCACCTGAATGTAAACCTAACCTCACAATTAACCTTATCTCTAATCACAATCTTAACAGAAAGATTTACACTTACCCTAAACCTAAGCCTAACTGGAGTACTAAACCTAAACATACACCTGAAACTTAAAACTAATTATAAGCCTAAATCGAACTTCAAACCTCACTCTAACACTCATCCTACCCCTTTTCTAAATCGTGCACCAACCATAACCCCAGCATATAACCTACAAAGAAAACTAAACCTAAACCCAATTTCAAAGTAAACCAGAAAACAATGGTAAGCCTAACCTTAACAGTAACCTTAACTTTAATCACAAACTCAACCCAAACCTTAAATGGAAACATAACCAGAACCCTATCCATAACACTAATCATAAACTCAGCCTTACCCCTAAGCCTAGTCTGTAAAATGAACCTAACACTATCCTTATATTTAATTAAAAACCTAACCTCAAACCTAAACTTGAGTTAAAAAAATTTCATTTTAAATTTTCATCTTAATCTCACAATTAATTCTTATCCTACACTAACACTAACCATCATCACAAAATCAGTTCTGAACCTAAACTCATTCTAACCCTTACCCTAACTTGAAGCTTACTCAAAACGTAATCCTAAGTGTAACCCTGCTTCTAAATGGAAAGACAAAGCTAACCCCACTCTAATACCAAACTCAAAACCTCACCTTAAACTTAACTTGAAACATAAATCTTAATATAACTGTAAACCTACTCCTAACCACAGCCCTTACTCTAACCATAACGTTATCCCCAATTTAGAGCCAATCCCTGCCTCAAAGCTTACCGTAAAACACTACTTCTTACCTGCCTCTCAATTAATCTATGAATAAAACAAAAAGACCTAAACTTAAGCACAAAATCTAACCTGAAACACAATCGGACCTTTTGTTCCACTGCTAACCCTAATAATAAAATCGAATCTAATCTTTTCTTTAACCCTTAGCCAGACTCAAAATGTAAACCATAACGTCTAGCTAAAGCTAAAGCTAGCCTTTCCTGCAGCCACTACCTGAGTCTTAAACCTACATCACCCCTAATTAAAAACTAAAAAAATGAACTCAAACCTAACTCTAACCCTAACCCTCACCCTAAAACTAATGCTAACCATAGCTAGTTACCTGAAACTAACGTGGTTTCTAACCTCATCAGACACTAAGCACATACCCTTAATCTACCCATTACATAACTCGTGCTTTCCCTTAAACCAAATTCTAGGAATAACACTAAGCCTAATCATAACAGTAATTGAAAGTGAAACCCGAACTTCAAAAGTCAATATAACCCTAATCTTAACCCTAATTCTAATGATCAACTGAACGCTAAACCTAACCTTAATTATAACTCTGACTCTAACTGATACCACCGACCTAAAAACAGCAATAACCCTAAAGCTCAGTCCAACACAAACCCTAATTTGTATGTTAACCCTAACATCAATGCTGAGAAGAAACTTAACACAGGGCCTGAGGGACCTATACTCTGACAAACACAAGATGTTAAAAGAAATTTAAGGTTTCTTTTGCTGTGCACAAACTTTTAAGTTTGATATAGTCCCTTTCATTCATTTTTGCTTATACTTCCCTTGCCTTTGAGGACCAGTTCATGAAGTCTTCCTTGAGTCCTAGGTCTATATGTTTAGTACCAATGTCTTCTTCTATATAGTTTATTGTTACAGGGCTTAAATGAAGGTCTTTAATCTATTTTGAGTTAATTTTTGATGGAATATTACTCCGCTATAAGAAAAGATAAAATATTGCCCTTTGCAACAACACAGATGGAACTGGAGATCATCATGCTTAGTGAAATAAGCCACACAGAAAAATCAAAGAGCTGTATGACTTCACTCATAGGCGGAATATAAAACTGAAAACAAAGAAAAAAAGAAATGAACAAACAAATAACCCATGGACACAATCAATAATTTAATGTTTATTTGGGGACGGGTGGGTTCCTGATGGTAGAAAAGGGAGGGGCTGGGGAGGAGGGGGCGAAGGTAAATATAAAGTGATGTAAAGAGACATCGCATTAGGTGGTGAACTGATTATACATCAAGTTGACAATGCATATTAGAAATGTATGCCTGAAACCTATGAAATCCTTGCTAACAGATTTCACACCAATAAATCTAACAATAAAAATGAATAGAAATAAATAATAAATAAATAAATATATAAATATAAGCTGATATAAAAAAAGAAATTGAAGAAGGCACAAAGAAATGCAGAGATTTCATGTTCATAATGGGACGAATGAACCTCATTGAAATGGCCATGTTACACACAGCAAGGAACAGATTTACTGCCATCCCATCAAAATTCCAATGACAATTTTTCAAAAAATTTCAAGGAAAACATCAACAGATTTGTATGGAATCTAAAGAGACCCCAAATAACCACAGGCATCTGAAGGAAAAAAACAATAAGCATGAAGGTTTCACACTCTTTGACTTCAATCTATAACACACAATGACAAAAATATAAGCAGCAGGGTATTTGCAGAAAAATAGGCACACACACACACCAATGAAGAAGAACTGAAAACCCAGAAGTAATCCCACATATATATGTGGAGATTGTTTTTTATGGAAGGCCAAAAATATAACATGAAGCAAAGAATCCATTTTCCATAAATTGTGGTAGGACATAGAGAATATCACATGCAAAAGAATAAAAATAGACTGACAGTTTTCAACAGATACCAAAATTAACTCAAACTGGACCAAAGACCTAAACATACTACCAATAATGATAAATTGCATAGAAGAAAGCGAAGGTCGAAAATCTGTAGACCTTGCTTCAGAAAGAGATTTATGAATGTTAATTCAAAGGCAAGGGTAGTAAAAGTCAAAAGAAATGAATGCGACTGTACCAAACATAAAAGCTTCTGCACAGCCAAAGAAACCATCAAGAAAGATAAAGGCTACCAACAGAGTGGGAGAAGATATTTGTAAGCAATGTCTGAAAAGGGGTTAAAATTTAAATTATATAAAGTACTCCTAGAACTCAACACCAGACAAACAAACAATCTGATGAACACTTGGGCAGAGGACTAGGACAAGCACTTCCCCCAAGAAGACAGATTAAACAAACACCCAAGAGATACATAAAAACTATTTAAGTACACTGGCTATTAGAGAAATGCCATGAACTACCACTTCACACCTGTTATTAATAGATAGGCTATGATCCACAAGACAAGTAATAACGAGTGTTGGAGAGTCTGTGGGAATAAAGAACTCTCATATGCTGCAGGAAGGCATGTCAATTGGCAGAAACTATGGAAAACAGTACAGAGATTCCCCAGAATGTTAAAAATAAAGATACCATACAACCAAGCAATCCATTCTCTAGGTTTCCACCCTTCAAATTAGAAAACATGTACTCATAGAGATAGAGGTACCCCTGTGTTCCACGCAGTAGAAGTTATGGTGCTCAAGACATTTCAACAAACAACATGTTCTAAAACAAGTGATTGGATGCAGTAGATGTGGTAAAAATACTCAGTGAAACACTACTGACCCAGAATTATAGATGAAATGCTGCCGATTGTGACAACATGGATGGGTCTGGAGATTACCATGCTAAGGGAAATAAATCAAAGACAAATAGCTTGGAACCATAGAACTTCACTCATACCTGGGATATAAAAATGAAAGCAACAAAGCAAAATCCAAAAACTCATAAATACAGACAACACATTAGTGGTTACAAGAAAGTAAGGAGAAAGAGAGGTGGTAGAAGAGGAAAGGGGTGGGTCAAATATAGGGGGAAAGAAGTGACTCTGGGTGCTGAACGCACAATACAATATATGAATATGAATTATGTATTATAGAAATGCACACTGGAAATGTAATGTTACTAATCAATGTCATGGTAATTAATTTAATATATAAATAAATAACCCAAACCATAAACATGGCCGAAATAACAAAGAAACCCCAAACCTAATCCAACACCAACTCCAAACCTAATGTAAAACAGAACCCTCAGCTTTACTATAAACTGAACCCTAACTCTAAATCTCATAATATACTCAAGAAATAATCCTAAACTGAAATCTAACGCCAAACCGAGATCTAGTGGAAAACCTGAGCCTTCCTATAACACTATCCCTGAAAGTAACCCATACTCGCTTTTACTGGAAACCCAACCCCAAATCGAATGGAAAGCCAACCCTGACCTCCAAACTAAATCTCACCCTAATCCTAAACACCGAATCATAAACTATAATCTGCACCGCATCATTAAACCGGCCCTTCTCCTACCCTAAATTAAATCCTAACTCCAACCTCAAAGGTAACTCGAAGCTGAAGTATATAACTACCCCTAATCATTAACTCATCCAAATCCTAACACAAAGGATATACCTAACGAAAAACCTAACTCAACCCTCAAACTTTACCTCACTCTATCAATAGCTCTACTAACTAGAGTTCTCATTTCAATGTTCTTAATACCATAACCTCAAAGCTTCTTCAAACCCAATCCAAACTCTAGCCCTGAACCTAACCTGAAACCTAACACATAGCCTAACTCAAAGATGGATCCTTACACTAATCACAACCACAATAGTACATATACCTCTCACCACCACATTTACATACCCTGAACACTAACCACAATTTCAACAAAATCTCTAACCTCAAAGCTAACTCTAAGGCTAACACCAAAGCTGAAACTGTGCAGAATCTCATCCTTAACACAAGTCCTAAACTTACCACTATATCTCTCCCAGGGTCTCAGCTCCCCACTGCATCACATTATGGAACTCACAATCATGACAGTTCTATTGTCTCCTGAGTGGCTCTGGGGCCGCAGGACATCATAGCGCTTGATACAGCCTCGGGGCCCTAATTGGCTGGCCCTGCAACTGTGACTTCGCGGTCAGCAAATGTTCTGATTATAAGTCCCCGTACATTCCTCTTTCCATCGCGGAGGGTGGGTAGGACCTGCAAGTGCCTGCATCAGCCTGGGATCCGGTGGCCCAAGGGCGCTCCTATTGGCGCAAATCCGCTTCTCCAAGCTGCTGCTCTCTGCAGGGTTCTGAGGTTTTCAAATGGATAATTTTGATGCATCACTTCATACCCATTTCAAGGCATTGCTTGATCCCCGATGAACCAGAGTAAAAGGGTGGTTTCTTCTGGTCAATTACATACGTACTTTTGTCTATCTTACCCTATACTTACTGGTTGTGTGGCTGGGACCATAATACATGATGAACAGGCAGCCGTTCTCTTACCAAGAAATTTTAGTGGTGTATAACATGAACTCAAGTTACTGTCTCTCTGTATGTTCTGTGAGATAGGTGAGCGTACATTTAGCAGGGGCATCCCCTTGTTTTACTGTACTCACACCACTGAACTGTTTTCCTAAGTGAAAAGGGAGGCGGCAGGAGGTGGGGACAGCAAGCACACAATGCACTTTGATTTTGTTTTACAATTGACTGTTCAAAATACTAGAGTGAATGTGCGTGCATGCCTTCTAGAATGTTTAAAATAGAGGTCTCTGGTATTTTTTTGTATTTATGTTTCATATTCTACTCAGAATTAACGTAAGTATTTCAGAAATACTCTTACACAACTAAAATACAGAATGGAAACTTGAGATAATGGGAAAAACAGATTCATGCGCATTATTATGCATTGCATAGGTGATTGTCCTTTGTGGTCTGGGAGGAAGGAAGGAAGTGGCTGGTACTTGTGTTTGGTATCTTGGTGGGAAGTCATCCTCTCAATCCTGATCTGATTACTGTAAAGAGCTTTGAGAGTTGAGAAGTTATTCTTGAAAACCTGAGAGAAGACTGAGTAGTGTGATCTATGACGAGCATTTGAATAGACTATGTGAGTTCAGGCCCCATTGCTGCTTCTAGGTAAATGGAAAGTTGAAAACCACTTTTGATGATCTCAAAGGCTAATGTGGTCGAAAAAATTTTTTAAAAAAAGGAATAAGTATTAAAACTATCCCAAACACAATACCTAACTCAAGGACGAACCTAACACTAAACTTAGTCATAAGTGAACCCTAAACCCAAAAATTACCCTCAGTTTCAAAGGAACTCATAATGGAATCTTAACCTTATCCCTAGCCCTAAGTCTAATAGACCCTACCTGGTCTATTCTCTATCCTCAAAGATGAACTCAATCACAATTTACACCCTAAACCTGGACTCAAAACAAACCCTAACCCTAAACCTAAAACTGAATCTACTTGGAACATGAACCATGAACATAACCAAAATTTCTAAGCGTAACCCTAAACCTAACCCTGGGCGTCAACATCATCTTGGCCCTCTCCCCAACCGGCACCTGATCGTAAACTTAACCTCACAACTAAACTTATCTCTAATCACTATCCTAACTGAAATATTCACACTTACCCTAAAGCTAGGCCTAATTGGAGTCCTAAACCTAAACATACACCTGGAACTTAAAACTAATTTTAACACAAAATCGAACTTCAAACCTCACTCTATCCCTCATCCGACCCCTTCACTAAATCGTGCGCCAACCATAATCCCAGCATATAACCTACAAAGAACACTAAAACTAATCCCAATTTCAAAGTATACCATAAAACAGTGGTAAGCCTAATCTTAACAGTAACCTTATATTTAATCACAAACTCAACCCAAACCTTAAATGGAAACATAACCAGAACCCTATCCAAAACACTAATCATAAACTCAGCCTTAACCCTAATCCTAGACTGTAAAACGAACCTAACACTATCCTTATACTTAATTAAAAACCTAACCTCAAACCTAAAACTAAGTCAAAAAAATTTCATTTTAAATTTTCATCCTAATCTCACAATTAATTCTTATCCTACACTAACACTAACCATCATCACAAAATCAGTTCTGAACCTAAACACATTCTAACAATTAACCCTAACTTGAAGCTTACTCAAAACTTAATCCTAAGTGTAATCCTGTCCCTAAATGGAAACACAAACTAACCCCACTCTCATACCAAACTCAAAACCTCACCTTAAACTTCACTTAAAATATAACCCTTAACGTACATGTAAACAGAACCCTAACCAGAGTCCTTACTCTAACCCTAAATTTGTCCACAATTTAGAACCAATCCCTGCCTCAAAACTTACTGTAAAACACTATTTCTTACCTACCTCTCATTTGAACAATGAATAAAACAAAAAGACCTAAACTTAAACACAAAATCTAACCTTAAACACAATCAAACCTTTTGTTCTACTGCTAACCCTAATAATAAAATCAAACCTAACCTTATCTTTAACACTTAGCCTAACTCAAAATCTAAACCATAACGTCTTCCTAAAGCTAGGCTTCCCTACAGCCCCAATCTTAGTCTTAAACCTACACCACCCCTAATTAAAAACTAACAAAATAACCTCAAACCTAAATCTACCCCTATCCCATCCCTAAACTTAATGCTAACAATAGCTAGTAACCTGAACACAACGTGGTTTACAACCTCATCAGAAACTAATCAAATACCCTAAATCTACCCATTTCATAACCCGTCCTTTCCCTTAAACCAAATTCTAGAAATAACACTAAGCCTAATCATAACAGTAATTGAAAGTGAAACCCGAACTTCAAAAGTCAATATAACCCTAATCTTAACCCTAATTCTAATGACCAACTGAACGCTAACCCTAACCTTAATTATAACTCTGACTCTAACTGATACCACCGACCTAAAAAGAGCAATAACCCTAAAGCTCAGTCCAATACAAACCCTAATTTGTATGTAAACCCTAACCTCAATGCTGGGAAGAAACTTAACACAGGGGCTGAGGGACCTATACTCTGACAAACACAAGACTTAAAAGAAATGGAAGGTTTCTTTGGCTTTGAAGGAGCTTTTTAGTTTGATATAGTCCCATTCTTTATTTTTGCTTATAATTCCCTTGCCATTGAGGACAGGTTCCTGAAGACTTCCTTGAGTTCTAGGTCTATAAGTTTATTATCAATGTCTTCTATACAGTTTATTGTTACAGGGCTTAAATGAAGGTCTTTAATCTATTTTGAGTTAATTTTTCATGGAATTTTACTCAGCTATAAGAAAAGATGAAATATTGCCATTTGCAACAACATGGATGGACCCGGAGATCATCATGCTCAGGGAAATATGCCACACAGAAAAATCAAAGAACTGTATGACTTCACTCGTATGCAGAATATACAACTGAAAGCAAAGAAAGAAAGAAATGAACAAACAAATAACCCATAGACACAATCAATAATTTAATGTTTATTTGGGGATGAGTGGGTTAGGGTGGGGAGAAAAGGGAGGGGCTGGGAGAGGAGGTGGCGAAGCTAAATATGAGGTGATGTAAAGAGATGTCACATTAGGAGGTAAACTGATTATACATCAAGTTGACAATGCACAGTAGAATTGTATGCTTTAAACCTGTGATATCCTTGCTAAAAGATGTCACACCAATAAGTCTAACAATAAAAATGAAGATAAATAAATAAATAAATAAATAATAAACGCTGAGTAAAAAAAAAGAAATTGAAAAAGGCACAAAGGAATGCAGAGATTTTATGTTCATAAATGGGACGAATGGACATCATTGATATGGTCATGTTACACAAAGAAATGAACAGATTTAATGCCATCACCATCAAATTCCAATGACAGTATTTTGAATAATTTCAAGAAAAACATCAACAGATTTGTATGGAATCTAAAGAGACCCCAAATAACCCCAGGCATCTGAAGGAAAAAAACAAAACTGGTGAAGGTATCACACTCTTTGACTTCAATCTATAACACACAATGACAGTAATATAAGCAGCAGGATATTTGAAGAAAAATAGGCAAACACACCAATGAAGAAGAACTGAAAACCCAGAAGTAATCCCACATATATATGTGGAGATTGTTTTTTATGGAAAGCCAAAAATATAACATGAAGCAAAGAATCCATTTTCCATAAATAGTGCTAGGGCATAGAGAATATCACATGCAAAAAATGAAACTAGACTGACATTTTTCAACATATACCAAAATTAACTCAAACAGGACCAAAAACCTAAACATACTACCAATAATGATAAATTGCATAGAAGAAAGTGTACGTCCCACACCTGTAGACCTTGCTTCAGAAAGAGTTTTATGAATGTTACCTCAAAGGCAAGGGAAGTAAATGTCAAAAGAAATGAATAGGACTGTACGAAACGTAAAAGCTTCTGCACAGCCAAAGAAACCATCAAGAAAGAAAAAGGCTACCGACAGAGTGGGAGAAGACATTTGCAAGCAATGACGGAAAAGGGGTTAAAATCTAAACTATATAAAGAACTCCTAGAACTCAACACCAGACATTCAAACAATCCAATGAACACATGGGCAGAGGACTTGGACAGACACTTCCCCCAAGATGGCAGATTAATCAAACACACAAGAGATACATACAAAATGTTTAAATACACTGGCTATTAAAGAAATGCCATGATCTACCACTTCACACCTGTTATTAAAAGAAAGGCTATGATCCACAAGACAAATAATAACGAGTGTTGGAGAGGCTGTGGGAATAAAGAACTCTCATATACTGCAGGTGGGCATGTCAATTGGCAGAAACTATGGAAAACAGTACAGAGGTTCCCCAGAATGTTAAGAATAAATATATCATACAACTAAGCAATCCCTTCTCTGGGTATCCACCATCCAAATCTGAAAACATGTACACATAGAGATATAGGTACCCCTGTGTTCCTTGCAGTACAAGTTATGGTAGTCAAGACATGTCAACAACCAACTTGTTCTTCAACAAGTAATTGGATGCAGGAGATGTGATACAAATACCCAGTGAAACACTACTCGCCCAGAAGTAAAGATGAAATACTGCTGATTGTGACAACATGGATGGGTCTGGAGATTACCATGCTAAGTTTAATAAATCAAATAGAAATAGTTCGGAACCATAGAACTTCACTCATACTTGGGATGCAAAAATGAAAGCAACACAGAAAAATGCAAAAACACATAAATACAGACAACACATTAGTGGTAACAAGAAAGTAAGGAGAAACAGAGGTGGTAGAAGAGGAAAGTGGTGGGTCAAATATAGGGGGAAGGAAGAAGTGACTCTGGGTGGTGAACGCACAATGCAATTTATGAATATGAATTATGTTTTATAGAAATGCACAATGGAAATATAATGTTATTAATCAATGTCACTGTATTTATTTTAATATATAAATAAATAACCCAAACTATAAATTTGGCCAAAATAACAAAGAAACCCCATACCTAATCCAACACTAACTCCAAACCTTATTTAAAACAGAACCCTCAGCTTTACTATAAACTGAACCCTAACTCCAAATCTCATAATAAACTCAAGAAATAATCTTAAAGTGAAATTTAACGCTAAACCGAGCCCTAATGGAAAATCTGAGTCTTCCTATAACATTATCCCTGAAAGTAACCCATACTCGCTTTTACTGAAAACCCAACCCCAACTAGAATGAAAACCAACCCTGACCTCCAAGGTAAATCTCACTTTAATCCTAAAAACCGAATTATAAACTGAAATCTGCACCGCATCATTAAACCGGCCCTTCTCCTACCCTAAATTTAATCTTAACTCCAACCTCAAAGGTAACTCGAAGCCTAAGTATATTACTACCCCTAATCTTTAACTCACCCAAATCCTAACACAAAGGATATGTGTAACAAAAAACCTAACTCTACCCTCAACCTTTACCTCACTCTATCAAAAGCCCTTCTAACCAGAGTTCTCATTTCAATATTCTTAATACCATGACCTCAAAGCTTCTTCTAACCCAATCCAAACTCTTGCCCTGAACCTAACCTGAAACCTAACACATAGCCTAACTTACACTAATCACAACCACAAGAGTACACATACCTCTCACCCCCACCTTTACATACCCTGAACACTAACCACAATTTCAACAAAATCTCTAACCTCAGAGCTAACTCTAAGGCTAACAATAAATCTGAAGCTGCGCAGAATCTCATCCTTAACACAAGTCCTAAACATACCTCTATAACTCTCCCAGGGTCTCAGCTCCCCACTGCATCGCATTCTGGAACTCACAATCATGACAGTTCTATTGTCTCCTGATTGGATCTGGGGCCGCAGGACATCATAGCGATTGATACAGCCTCGGGGCCCCGATTGACTGGCCCTGCAACTGTGACTTTGCAGTCAGCCAATGTTCTGATTATAGGTCACGGGCACATTCCTCTTTCCATCAAGGAGATTTGGTGTGCCCTGCAAGTGCAGTCGGCCTGCATCAGCCTGGGATCCAGTGGCCCGAGGGCGCTCCTATTGGTGCCAAACTTCTTCTCCAAGCTGCTGCTCCCTCCAGGGTTCTGAGGTTTTCAAATGGATAATTTTGATGCATCACTTCATACCTATTTCAAGGTATTGCTTGATCACCGTTGAACCAGAGTAAAAGGGTGCTTTGTTCTTGTCAATTACGTAAGTACTTTTGTTTGTTTTACCCTATACTTAGTGGTTGTGTTGCTAGGACCATAATACGTGATGAACAGGCAGCCGTTCTCTTGCCGAGGATTTTTAGTGGTGTATAACATGAACTCAAGTTACTGTCTCTCTGTATGTTCTGTGAGATAGGTGAGCATACATTTAGCAGAGGCATCCCCTTGTTTAACTGTACTCACACCACTGAAATGTTTTCCTAAGTGAAGAAGGGAGGCGGTAGGGGGAGGGGACAGCAAGCGCTCAAAGCACTTTGATTATGTGTTACAATTGACTGTTCAAAATACAAGAGTGATTGTGCGTGCATGCCTTCTAGAATATTTAAAATAGAAGCCTCTGTTATTTTTTGTATTTATGTTTTCTATTCTACTCAGAATTATAGTTAATATTTCAGAAATACTCTTACACAACTAAAATACAGAATGGAAACTTTAGATAATGGGAAAAACAGATTCATGCGCATTATTATGCATTGCATAGGTGATTGTCCTTTGTGGTCTGGGAGGAAGGAAGGAAGTGGCTGGTACTTGTGTTTGGTATCTTGGTGGGATGTCATGCTCCTAATACTGATCTGATAACTGTAAAGAGCTATGAGAGTTGAGAAATTATTCTTGAAAACAGGAGAGAAGACTGAGTAGTGAGATCTATGATGAGCATTTGAATAGACTATGTGAGTTCAGGCCCCATTGCTGCATCTAGGTAAATGGAAAGTTGAAAACCACTTTTGATGATCTCAAAGGCCAATGTGGTGGCAAAAATTTACAAAAAAGGGAATAAGTATTAAAACTATCCCAAACACAAAACCTAACACAAGGATGAACCTAACACTAAACTTAGTCATAAGTGAACCCTAAACCCAAACCTTACCCTAAGTTTCAAAGGAACTCATAAAGGAATATTAACATTATCCCTAGCCCTAAGTCTAATCTTACACCTGGTCCATTCTCTATTCTTAATGATGAACTCAATCACATTTTACACCCTATCCCTGGACTCAAAGCAAACCCTAACCCTAAACCTAAAACTAAATGTACTTGGAACATGAACCATGAACATAACCAAAATGCCTAAGCGTAACCCTAAACCTAACCCTGGGCGTCAACATCATCCTGGCCCTCACCCTAACCAGCACCTGATCATAAACTTAACTTCACAATGAACCTTGTCTCTAACCACACTCATAACGGAAAGATTCACACTTACCCTAAACCTAAGCCTAACTGGAGTACTAAACCTAAACATACACCTGAAACTTAAAACTAATTTTAACCCAAAATCGAAATTCAAACCTCACTCTAACCCTCATCCAAACCCTTCACTAAATCGTGTGCCAACCATAATCCCAGCATAGAACCTACAAAGAACACTAAAACTAATCCCAATTTCAAAGTATACCATAAAACAATGGTAAGCCTAATCTTAACAGTAACCTTAACTTTAATGACAAACTCAACCCAAACCTTAAATGGAAACATAACCAGAACCCTATAAATAACACTAATCATAAACTCAGCCTTACCCCTAATCCTAGACTGTAAAATGAACCTAACACTATCCTTACACTTAATTAAAAACCTAACCTCAATCCTAAACCTAAGTAAAAAAAAAATTCATTTTAAATTTTCATTCTAATCTCACAATTAATTCTTATCCTACACTAACACTAACCATCATCACAAAATCAGTTCTGAACCTACCTCATTCTAACACTTACCCTAACTTGAAGCTAACTCAAAACGTAATCCTAAGTGTAATCCTGCCCCTAAATAGAAACACAAAGCTAACCCCACTCTCATACCAAACTCAAAACCTCACCTTAAACTTAACTTAAACATAAACCTTAACATACAAGTAAACCTAACCCTAACAACAGCCCTTATTCTAACCCTAACTTTATCCCCAATTTAGAGCCAATCCCTGCCTCAAAGCTTACCATAAAACACTACTTCTTACCTATCTCTCAATTGAACCATGAATAAAACAAAAAGACCTAAACTTAAACACAAAATCTAACCTTAAACACAATCGGACCTTTTGTTCTACTGCTAACCCTAATAATAAAATCAAACCTAACCTTATCTTTAACACTTAGCCTAACTCAAAATCTAAACCATAACGTCTACCTAAAGCTAAAGCTAGGCTACCCTACAGCCCCTATCTTAGTCATAAGCCTACACCACCCATAATTAAAAACTAAAAAAATAAGCTCAAACCTAACTCTAACCCTAACCCTAACCCTAAACCTCATGCTAACCATAGCTAGTTACCTGAACCTAACGTGGTTTCTAACCTCATCAGAAACTAAGCACATACCCTAAATCTACCCATTACATAACCCGTGCTTTCCCTTAAACCACATTCTAGAAATAACACTAAGCCTAATCAGAACAGTAATTGAAAGAGAAACCCGAACTTCAAAAGTCAATATAACTCTAAACTTAACCCTAATTCTAATGAGCAACTGAACGCTAAGCCTAACCTTAATTATAACTCTGACTCTAACTGATACCACCGACCTAAAAAGAGCAATAACCCTAAAGCTCAGTCCAACACAAACCCTAATTTGTATGTTAACCCTAACCTCAATGCTGAGAAGAAACTTAACACAGGTGCTGAGGGCCCTATGCACTGACAAACACAAGACGCTAAAAGAAATTGAAGGTTTCTTTTGCTTTGCAGAAGCTTTTTAGTATGATAAAGTCCCATCCATTTATTTTTGCTTATACATCCCTTGCCTTTGAGGACTGATTCATGAAGTCTTCCTTGAGTCCTAGGTCTATAAGTTTACTACCAATGTCTTCTTCTATACAGTTTATTGTTACAGGTCTTATATGAATTTCTTTATTCTATTTTGAGGTAATTTTTGATGGAATATTACTCAGCTATAAGAAAAGATGAGGGAGTTCCCTGATGGTGTAGTGGCTTAAGGCTTCAGCATTGACACTGTCAGCGCTGCGGCCTGGGTACAATTCCCAGTCAGGGAGCTACCCACATACCAAAAAGCAAAAAAAAAAAATAAATAAATAAAATAAAAAGATGAAATATTGCCATTTGCAACAACACGGATGGACCTGGAGATAATCATGCTTAGGGAAATAAGCCACACATAAAAATCAAAGAACTGTATGACTTCACTCATATGCGGAATATAAAACTAAAAGCAAAGAAAAAAGAAATGAACAAACAAATAACCCATGGGCACAATCAATAATTAAATGTTTATTTGGGGATGAGTGTGTTAGGGAGGAAAGAAAAGGGATGGGCTGGGAGAAGAGGGGGCGAAGCTAAATATAATGTGATGTAAAGAGACGTCGTATTAGTAGGTGAACTGATTATACATCAAGTTGACAATGCACAGTAGAATTGTATGCCTGAAACCTATGAAATCCTTGCTAACAGATGTCACACCAATAAGTCTAACAATAAAAATGAATGGAAATAAATAAATAAATAAATAAATAAATAAATAAATATACGCTGAGTAAAAAAAAAAGAAATTGAAGAAGGCACAAAGAAACACAGAGATTTTATGTTCATAAATGGGACGAATGAACCTCATTGAAATGGTCATGTTACACAAAGCAATGAACAGATTTAATGCCATCACCATCAAAATTCCCATGACAGGTTTTCAAAAAATTTCAAGAAAAACATCAAGAGATTTGTATGGAATCTAAAGAGACCCCAAATAACCACAGGCATAC
>PVJL010016204.1:5490-21820 GCA_004026885.1 Lyroderma lyra
CTCACAACTAACCTTATCTCTAATCACAATCATAACTGAAAGTTTCAAACTTACCCTAAACCTAAGCCTAACTGGAGTTATAAACCTAAACATACACCTGAAACTTAAAATTAATTTTAACCCAAAATCAAACTTCAAACCTCACTCTAACCCTCATCCTACCCCTTTACTACATCGTGCACCAACCATAACCCCAGCATATAACCTACAAAGAACACTAAACCTAATCCCAATTTCAAAGTAAACCATAAAACAATGGTATGCCTAACCTTAACAGTAACCTTAACTTTAATCACACAATCAACCCAAACCTTAAATGGAACCATAAACAGAACCCTATCAATAACTCTAATCATAAACTCAGCCTTACCCTAAACCTAGACTGTAAAATGAACCTAACACTATCCTTATACTTAATTAAAAACCTCACCTCAAACCTAAACTTAAGTCAAAAATATTTCATTTTAAATTTTCATCCTAATGTCACAATTATTTCTTACCCTACACTAACACTAACCATCATCACAAAATCAATTCTGAACCTAAACTCATTCTAACACTTACCCTAACTTGAAGCTTACTCAAAACGTAATCTTAAGTGTAATCCTGCCCCTAAATGGAAACACGAAACTAACCCTGCTCTCATATCAAACTCAAAAACTCACCTTAAACTTAACTTAAAATATAACCCTTAACATAACTGTAAACCTAGCCCTAACCACAGCCCTTACTCTAACCCTAACTTTATCCCCAATTTAGAGCCAATCCCTGCCTCAAAGCTGACCGTAAAACACTACTTCTTACCTACCTCTCAATTGAACCATGACTAAAACGAAAAGACCTAAACTTAAACACAAAATCTATCCTTAAACACAATCGGACCTTTTGTTCTACTGCTAACCCTAATAATAAAACCAAACCTAACCTTATCTTTAACCCTTAGCCTAACTCAAAATCTAAACCATAACGTCTACCTAAAGCTAAAGCTAGGCTTCCCTACAGCCCCCATCTTAGTCTAAGACCTACCCCAAGCCTAATTAAAAACTAAAATTATAACCTCCAAAATAACTCTAACCCTAACCCTAACCCTAAACCTAATTCTAACCAAAGCTAGTTACCTGAATCTAAAGTGGTTTCTAACCTCTTCGGAAACTTAATACATACCCTAAATCTACCCATTACATAACCGGTGCTTTCTCTTAAACCAAATTCTAGAAATAACACTAAGCCTAATCATAACAGTAATTAAGAGTGAAACCCGAACTTCAAAAGTCAATATAACCCTAATCTTAACGCAAATTCTAATGACCAACTGAATGCTAACTCTAACCTTAGTTATAACTCTGACTCTAACTGATACCACCAACCTAAAAACAGCAATAACCCTAAAGAACAGTCCAACACATACCTTAATTTGTATGTTAACCCTAACCTCAAAGCTAAGAAGACACGTAACACAGGGGCTGAGGGACCTATACTCTGACAAACACAAGATGTTAATAGAAATTGAAGTTTTCTTTTCTTTGCAGAAGCTTTTGAGTTTGATATACTCTCATTCATTTATTTTTGCTTATACTTACCTTTCCTTTGAGGACCGGGTCATGAAGTATTCTTTGAGTCCTAAGTCTATAAGTTTAGTACCAATATGTTCTTCTAAACAGTGTATTGTTACAGGTCTTATATGAAGATCTTTATTCTATTTTGAATTAATTTTTGATGGAATTTTACTCAGCTATAGGAAAAAATGAAATGTTATCCTTTGCAACAACACTGATGGACCGGCTAAAAGAAACTGAAGTTTTCTGTTGCTTTGAAGAAGCTTTTGAGTTTGATATAGTCCCATTTTTTTATTTTTGCTTATACTCCCCTTGCCATTGAGTAAAGGGTCATGAATTCTTCCTTGAGTCCTATGTCCATAAGTTTAGAATCAATGTCTTCTACTATACGGTGTATTGTTACAGGTCTTATATGAAGGTCTTTATTATATTTTGAGTTAATTTTTGCTGGAATATTACTCAGCTATGAGAAAAGATGAAATATTTTCATTTGCAACTACATGGATGGACCGGTTAAAAGAAACTGAAGTTTTCTGTTGCTTTGCAGAAGATTTTGAGTTTGATATAGTTCCATGTATTTCTTCTTGCTTATACTTTCCTTGCCTTTGAGGACCGGGTCATGAAGTCTTCCTTGAATCCTATGTCTATAAGTTTAATACCAATGTCTTCTTCTATACGGTGTATTGTTACACGTCTTATATGAAGGTCTTTAATGTATTTTTGAGTTAATTTTTGATGGAATATTACTCAGCTATAAGAAAAGATGAAATATTGTCATTTGCAACAACATGGATGGACCTGGAGATCATCATGCTTAGGGAAATAATCCACAAAGAAAAATCAATGAACTGTATGACTTCACTCATATGTGGAATATAAAAATGAAAGCAAAGAAAAAACGAAATTAACAAACAAATAACCCATGGACACAATCAATAATTTAATGATTATTTGGGGACGAGTGGGTTAGCGAGGGGAGAAAAGGTAGGGGCTGGGAGAGGAGGGGGTGAAGCTAAATATAAGGTGATGTAAAGAGACCTCGCATTAGGTGGTGAACTGATTGTACATGAAGTTGACAATGCACAGTAGAATTGTATGCCTGAAAACTATGAAAACCTTGCTAACAGATGTCACACGAATAAGTATATCAATAAAAATGAATAGAAATAAGTAAATAAATGAATAAATAAATAACTAAACGCTAAAAAAAAGAAATTGAAGAAGGCACAAAGAAATGCAGAGATTTTCTATTCACAAATGGGACGAAAGAACCTCATTGAAATGGTCATGTTACACAAAGCAATAAACAGATCTAATGCCATCCCCATCAAAATTCCAATGACAGTTTTTTGAAAAATTTCAAAAAAAAATCAACAGATTTCTATGGAATCTAAATAGACACCAAATAACCAAATAACCACAGGCATACGAAGAAAAAAAACAATAATGTTGAAGGTTTCACACTCTTTGACTTCAATCTATAACACAAAATGACAATAATATAAGCAGCAGGGTATTGGCAGAAATATAGGCACAGGCACACCAATGAAGGAAAAGTGAAATCCCACATATATATATGTAAAGATTGTTTTCTATAGAAAGCCAAAAATATAACATGAAGCAAAGAATCCATTTTCCATAAACGGTGCTAGGGCATAGAGAATATCACATGCAAAAGAATGAAACTACACTGACAGTTTTCAGCATATACCAAAATTAACTAAAACTGGACCAAAGACCAAAACATGCTACCAGTAATGATAAATTGCATTGAAGAAAGCATAGGTTCCAAACCTGTAGAACTTGCTTCAGAAAGAGTTTAATGAATGTTACCTCAAAGGGAAGGGAAGTAAAAGAGAAAGGAAATGAATGGGACTGTACCCAAAGTAAAAGGTTCTGCACATTCAAAGAAACCATCAAGAAACAAAAAGACTACCGACAGAGTGGGAGAAGACATTTGCAAGCAATGACTGAAAGGGGGTTAAAACCTAAACTTTATAAAGAACTCCTAGAACTCAACAACAGACAAACAAACAATCCCATGAACACATGGGCACAGGACTTGGACAGACACTTTCCCCAAGAAGACAGATTAATCAAACACCCAAGAGATACATACAAAATGTATAAGTACACTGGCTATTAGAGAAATGCCATGAACTACCACTTCATACCTTTATGAATAGAAAGACTATGATCCACAAGACAAGTAATAATGAGTGTTGGAGAGGCTGTGGGAATAAAGAACTCTCATATGCTGCAGGTGGGCATGTCAATTGGCAGCAACGATGGAAAACAGTACAGAGATTCCCAGAATGTTAAGAACAAATATACCATACAACCAAGCAATCCGTTCTCTGGGTATCCACCCTCCAAATCTGAAAACATGCACTCATAGAGATATACGTACACCTGTGTTCCTTGCACTACAAGTTATGGTGGTCAAGACATATCAACAACCAACATGTTCTTCAACAATTGATTGGATGAAGGAGATGTGGTACAAACACCCAGTGAAACACTACTAGCCCAGAAATAAAGCTGAAACCTTGCCGATTGTGACAACATCGATGGGTCTAGGGATTACCATGCTAAGGGAAATAAATCACATAGAAATAGCTCGGAACCATAGAACTTCACTCATACTTGGGATGTAAAAATGAAAGCAACAACGAAAAATCCAAAAACACATAAATACAGATAACACATTAGTTGTTGCAAGAAAGTAAGGAAAAAGAGAGGTTGTAGAAGTAGAAAGGGATGGGTCAAATATAGGGCGAAGGAAGATGTGACTCTGGAACCTGAACGCACAATGCAATATATGAATATAAATTTATATTATAGAAATGCACACTGGAAATTTAATGTTATTAATCAATATCAATGTCATTAATTTAATACAAAAATAAAAAACCCAAACCACAAACCTGGCCTAAATTACAAAGAAACCCCAAACCTAATCCAACACCAAATCCAAACCGAATTTAAAACAGAACCCTCAGCTTTACTATAAACTGAACCCTAACTCTAAATCTCATAATATACTCAAGAAATAATACTAAACTGAAATCTAACGCTAAACCGAGCCCTAGTGGAAAACCTGAGCCTTCCTATAACACTGTCCCTGAAAGGAACCCATACTCGCTTTTACTGGAAACCCATCCCCAACTCGAATGGAAATCCAACACTGATTTCCAAGCTAAATCTCACCCTAATCCTAAAAACCGAATCATAAACTGATATCTGCACCGCATCAATAAACCGGCACTTCTCCTACCCTATCTTAAAACCTTACTCCAACCTCAAAGGTAACTCGAAGACTAAGTATGTAACTACCTCTAATCATTAACTCACCCAAACCCTAACCCAAGGATATGCTTAATGAAAAACCTAACTCTATCCTCAAACTTTACCTCACTCTATCAATAGCCCTTCTACCCAGAGTTCTCATTTCAATATTCTTAATACCATAACCTCAAAGCTTCTTCTAACTCAATCGAATCTCTTGCCCTGAATCTAGCCTGAAACCTAACACATAGCCTAACTCAAAGATGGATCTTTACACTTATCATAACCACAATAGTACACATACCTCTCACCCCCAAATTTACATACCCTGAACACTAACCACAATTTTAACCAAACCTCTAACCTCAAAGCTAACTCTAAGGCTAATACCAAAGCTGAAGCTGCGCATAAGATAAGAATCTCATCCTTAACACAAGTCCTAAACTTACCTCTAAACCCTTCCCAGGGTCACAGCTCTCCACTGCATCGCATTATAGAACTCACAATCCTGACAGTTCTATTGTCTCCTGATGGGCTCTTGAGCTACAATATGTCATAGCCCTTGATACAGCCTCGGGGCGCAGATTGCCTGGCCATTCAACTGTGCCGTTGCGGTCAGCCAATGTTCTGAGTGTAGGTCCATGGCGCCTACCTCTTTCCATCGTGGAGGGTCGGTGCACCCTGCAAGGGCTGTCTGCTGGCTTCAGCCTGGGGTCCGGTGGCCCAAGGGCGCTCCTGTTGGCGCCAAACCACCTCTCCAAGCCTCTGCTCTCACCAGGGTACTGAGGATTTCAAATGGATAATTTTGATGCATCACTTCATACCTATTTCAAGGCATTGCTTGATCCCAGATAAATCAGAGTAAAAGGGTGGTTTGTTCTGGTCAATTACGTACGTACTTTGGTCTGTTTTACCCTATACTTAGTGGTTGAGTGGCTGGGAGCATAATACATGATGAACAGGCAGCCTTTCTCTTGCAGAGGAATTTTATGTGTGATTAACATGAACTCAACTTGCTGTCTCTCTGTATGTTCTGTGAGATAGGTGAGCATATATTTAGCAGTGGCATCCCCTCCTTTAACTGTACTCACACCACTGAACTGTTTTCCTAAGTGAAGAAGGGAGGCGGCAGGGGGTGGGGACAGCAAGCACACAATGCACTTTGATTATGATATACAATTGACAGTTCAAAATACTAGAGTGATTGTGCGTGCATGCCTTCTAGAATATTTAAAATGGAAGCCGCTGGTATTTTTTTTTATTTATGATTTGTATTCTACTCAGAATTATAGTAAGTATTTCAGAAATACTATTACCCAACTAAAATACAGAATGAAACCTTGAGATAATGGGAAAAAGAGATTCATGCGCATTATTATGCATTTCATAGTTGATTGTCCTTTGCGGTTGGGGAGGAAGGAAGAAATTGCTGGCATTTGTGTTTGGTATCTTCATGGGAAGTCATCCTCTCAATCCTGAACTGATAACTGTAAAGAGATTTGAGAGTTGAGAAGTTATTCTTGAAAACCTGAGAGAAGACTCAGTAGTGAGATCTATGATGAGCATTTGAATAGACTATGTGCGTTCAGGCCCCATTGCTGCTTCTAGGTAAATGGAAAGTTGAAAAACAATTTTGATAATGTCAAATTACAATGTGGTGGCAAAAATTTAAAAAAAAATGAATAAGTATTAAAACTATCCCAAACACAATACCTAACTCAATGATGAACCGAACACTAAACTTAGTCATAAGTGAACCCTACACCCAAACCTTACCCGAAGTTTCAAAGGAACTCATTATGGGATCTTAACCTTATCCCTACCTTTACACCTAACCCTACACCTGGCCTATTCTCTAACATTAACCATGAACTCCATCCCAATTTACACGCATAACCTGGAGTCAAAGCAAACACTAACCCTAAACCTGAAACTAAATCTACGTGGAACATGAACCATGAATATACCCAAAATTCCTAAGCGTAACCCCAAACCTAACCCTGGGCGTCATCATCATCTTGGCCCTCAGCGTTACCAGCACCTCATCGTAAACATAACCTCACAACTAACCTTATCTCTAATCACCATACTAACGGAAAGTTTCACACTTACCCTAAACCTAAGCTTAATGGGAGTCATAATCCTAAACATACACCTGAAAATTAAAAGTAATTTTAACGCAAAATCGAAATTCACACCTCACTCTATCCCTCATCCTACCCCTTCACTACATCGTGCACCAACCGTAAACCCAGTATATAACCTACAAAGAACACTAAACCTAATCCCAATTTCAAAGTAAACCATAAAACAATGGTAAGCCTAATCTTAACAGTAACCTTAAATTTAATCACAAACTCAACCCAAACTTTAAATGGAAACATAACAAAAACCCTATCCATAACACTAATCATAAACTCAGCCTTGACCCTAAACCTAGACTGTAAAATGAACCTAAAACTATCCTTATACTTAATAGAAAACATAACCACAAATCTAAACTTTAGTAAAAAAAAATTCATTTCAAATTTTCATCCTAATCTCACAATTTATTCTTATCCTACCTAACACTAACCATCATCACAAAATCTGTTCTGAACTTAAACTCCTTCCAACATTTACCTAATTTGAAGCTTACTCAAAACGTAATGCTAAGTGTAATATGGCCCCTAAATGGAAACACAAATCTACCACCACTCTCATACCAAACTCAAAACCTCACCTTAAACTTAACTTAAAACATAACGCTTAATATATAAGTGTAAACCTAACCCTAACCACAGCCCTTACTCTTACACTAACATTATCTCAAATTGAGAGCCTATCCTTGCCTTAAATCTTACCGTATAATACTACTTCTTACCAACCTCTCAATTGAACCATGAATAAAACAAGAAGACCTAAACTTAAACACAATATCTAACATTAAATACAATCGGACCTTTTGGTCTACTGCTAACCCTAAAAATAAAAAAAAACTAGCTTTATCTTTAACCCTTAGTCTAACTCAAAATCTAAACCATAATGTCTAACTATAGCTATAGCTAAGCTACTCTACAGCCCCTGTCTTGGTCTTAAACCACACCACACCTAATTAAAAACTAAAAAAATAACCTCATACCTAACTCTAACCCTAATCCTAACCCTAAATATTATGCGAAACATAGCTAGTACCTGAAACTAACATGGTTTCTAACCTCATCAGAAACTAAGCACATACCTAAACATACCTATTACATAACCCGTGCTTTCCCTTAAACCAAATTCTAGAAATAAAACTAAGCCTAATCATAACAGTAATTTAGAGTGAAACCCGAACTTCAAAAGTCAATATAACCCTAATCTTAACCCTAATTCTCATGACCAACTGAACGCTAAACCTAACCTTAGTTATAACTCTGACTCTAACTGAAACCACACACCTCAAAAGAGCAATAAACCTAAAGATCAGTGCAATATATACCCTAATTTGTATGTTAACCCTAACCTCAACGCTGAGAAGAAACTGAACACAGGGGCTGAGGGACCTATACTCTTACAAACACAAGATGTTAAAAGAAATTGAAGTTTTCTTTTGCTTTGCAAAAGCTTTTGATTTTGATATAGTCCCATTCATTTATTTTTGCTTATACTTCCCTTGCCTTTGAGGATCGGGTCATGAAGTCTTCCTTGAGTCATAGATCTATAAGTTTAGTACCAATGTCTTCTTCTATACAGTGTATTGTTACAGGTCTTATATGAAGGTCTTTAATGTATTTTGAGTTAATATTTGATGGAATATTACTCAGGTATAAGAAAAGGTGAAATATTGTCATTTGCAACAACATGGATGGACCTGGAGATCATCATGCTTAGGGAAATAAGCCACACATAAAAATCAAAGAACTGTATGACATCACTCATATGTGGAATATAAAAATGAAAGCAAAGAAAAAACGAAATTAACAAACAAATAACCCATGGACACAATCAATAATTTAATGATTATTAGTGGACGAGTGGGTTAGGGAGGGGAGAAAAGGGAGGGGCTGGGAGAGGAGGGGGTGAAGCTAAATATAAGGTGATGTAAAGAAACGTAGCATTAGGTGGTGAACTGATTGTACATCAAGTTGACAATGCAAAGTAGAATTGTATGTCTGAAACCTATGAAATCCTTGCTAACAGATGTCACACGAGTAAGTCTATCAATAAAATGAATAGAAATAAAAAAAATAAATAAATAAAGGCTAAAAAAAAGACATTGAAGAAGGCACAATGTAATGAAAAGATTTCCAATTCATAAATGGGATGAATTAACCTCATTAAAATGGTCATGTTACACAAAGAAATGAACAGATTTAATGCCAACCCCATCAAAATTCCAATGACAGTTTTTTGAAAAATTTCAAAACAAACATGAACAGATTTATATGGAATCTAAATAGATTCCAAATAACCAAATAACCACAGGCAACCGAATGAAAAAAAAAATAATTTGAAGGTTTCACACTCATTGCCTTCAATCTATAACACAAAATGACAATAATATAAGCAGCAGGTTATTGACAGAAATATAGGCACACACACACCAATGAAGTAAAAGTGAAATCCCACATATATATATGTAAAGATTGTTTTCTATGGAAAGCCAAAAATATAACATGAAGCAAAGAATCCATTTTCCATAAACGGTGCTAGGGCATAGAGAATATCACATGCAAAAGAATGAAACTACACTGACAGTTTTCAACATATACCAAAATTAACTAAAACTGGACCAAAGACCTAAACATGCTACCAGTAATGATAAATAGCATAGAAGAAAGCGTAGGTTTCAAACCTGTAGAACTTGCTTCAGAAAGAGTTTAATGAATGTTACCTCAAAGGCAAGGGAAGTAAAAGAGAAAAGAAATGAATGGGACTGTACCCAACGTAAAAGCTTCTGCACAGCCAAAGAAAGCATCAAGGAACAAAAAGGCTCCGTCAGAGTGGGAGAAGACATTTGCAAGCAATGTCTGAAAGGGGGTTAAAACCTAAACTATATAAAGAACACCTATAACTCAACAACAGACAAACCAACAATCCCATGAACACATGGGCACAGGACTTGGACAGACACTTTCCCCAAGAAGACAGATTGATCAAACACCCAAGAGATACATAAACAATGTTTAAGTACACTGGCTATTAAAGAAATGCCATGAACTACTACTTCATACCTGTTATTAATAGAAAGGCTATGATCCACAAGACAAGTAATAACGAGTGTTGGAGACACTGTGGGAATAAAGAACTCTCATATGCTGCAGGTGGGCATGTCAATTGGCAGCAACGATGGAAAACAGTACAGAGGTTCCCCAGAATGTTATGAATAAATATACCATACAACCAAGAAATCCCTTCCCTGGGTATCCACACTCCAAATCTGAAAACATGTACTCATAGAGATATACATACCCCTGTGTTCCTTGCACTACAAGTTATGGTGGTCAAGACATATCAACAACCAACATGTTCTTCAACAATTGATTGGATGCAGGAGATGTGGTACAAACACCCAGTGAAACACTACTAGCCCAGAAATAAAGCTGAAACCTTGCCGATTGTGACAACATCGATGGGTCTAGGGATTACCATGCTAAGGGAAATAAATCACATAGAAATAGCTCGGAACCATAGAACTTCACTCATACTTGGGATGTAAAAATTACAGCAACAAAGAAAAATCCAAAAACTCATAAATACAGACAACACATTAGTGGTTGCAAGAAAGTAAGCAAAAAGATAAGTTGTAGAAGAAGAAAGGTGTGGGTCAAATATAGGGGGAAGGAAGAAGTGACTCTGGATCCTGAATGCACAATGCAATATATGAATATGAATTTATATTATAGAAATGTACACTGGAAATTTAAAGTTACTAATCAATATCAATGTCATTAATTTAATACATAAATAAAAAACCCAAATCATAAACCTGGCCTAAATTACAAAGAAACCCCAACAACAAATCCAAACCTAATTTAAAACAGAACCCTCAGCTTTACTATAAACAGAACCCTAACTCTAAATCTCATAATATTCTCAAGAAATAATCATAAACTGAAATATAACGTTAAATCGAGTCCTAGGGGAACAAATGAGCCTTCCTATAACACTATCCCTGAAAGGAACCCAAACTCACTTTTACTGGAAACCCAACCCCAACTCGAATGGAACAGCAACCCTGACCTCCAAGCTAAATCTCACCCTAATCCTAAAAACTGAATCATAAACAGAAATCTGCTCCACATCTTTAAACCGGCCCTTCTCATACCCTATCTTAAAACCTAACACAACCTCAAAGGTAACTCGAAGCCTAAGTATATAACTACCCCTAATCATTAACTCACCCAAACCCTAAACCAAGTATATGCCTAACGAAAAACCTAACTCTATCCTCAAACTTTACCTCACTCTATCAATAGCCCTTCTACCCAGAGTTCTCATTTCAATGTTCTTAATACAATAACCTCAAAGCTTCTTCTAACCCAACCCAAACTCTTGCCTTGAACCTAACCTGAAACTTAACACATAGCCTAACTCAAGGAAGGATCCTTACGTAATCATAACCACAATAGTACACAAACCTCTCACCCGCAACTTTACATACCCTGAACACTAACCACAATTTTATCCAAACTTCTAGCCTCAAAGCTAACTCTAAGGCTAACACCAAAGCTGAAGCTGCGCAGAATCTCATCCTTAACACAAGTCCTAAACTGACCTCTAAACCTCTCCTAGGGTCACAGCTCCCCACTGCATCGCATTATGGAACTCACAATCATGACAGTTCTATTGTCTCCTGATTGGCTCTGGGCCCGCAAAACATCATAGCCCTTGATACAACCTCAGGGGCCCAATTGGCTGGCCCTGCAACCGTGATGTCCTGGTCTGCCAATGTTCTGATTATAGGTCCCTGGCGCCTTCCTCTTTCCATCAAGGAGGGTCGGTGCGCCCTCCAAGTGCTGTCTGCCTGCATCAACCTGCGATCCTGTGCCCAAGGGCGCTCCTGTTGGAGCCAAACCGCCTCCTCAAGCCTCTGCTCTCACCGGGGTACTGAGGATTTCAAATGGATAATTTTGATGCATCACTTCATACCTATTTCAGGGCATTGCTTTATCTGAGATAAATCAGAGTAAAAGGGTGGTTTGTTCTGGTCAATTACGTACGTACTTTTCTCTGTTTTACCCTATTCTTAGTGGTTGAGTTGCTGGGACCATAATACATGATGAACAGGCAGCCGTTCTCTTGCAGAGGAATTTTAGGTGTGTCTAACATGAACTCAACTTACTGTCTCTCTGTATGTTCTGTGAGATAGGTGAACGTATATTTAGCCATGGCATCCGCTCCTTTAACTGTACTGACACCACTGAACTGTTTTCCTAAGTGAAGAAGGGAGGCCACAGCGGGTGGGGACAGCAAGCACACAATGCATTTTGATTATGATTTAAAATTGACTGTTCAATATACTAGAGTGATTGTGCGTGCATGCCTTTTAGAATATTTAAAATACAAGCCGCTGGTATTTTTTTTTATTCATGATTTGTATTCTACTCAGAATTATAGTAAGTGTTTCAAAAATACTATTACACAAGTAAAATACAGACTGTAACCATGAGATAATGGGAAAAGGAGATTCATGCGCATTATTATGCATTTCATAGGTGATTGTCTTTTGTGGTCAGTGAGGAAGGAAGAAAATGCTGGCATTTGTGTTTGGTATCTTGATGGGATGTCATCCTCTCAATCCTGATCTGATAACTGTAAAGAGATTTGAGAGTTGAGAAGTTATTCTTGAAAACCTGAGCGAAGACTGAGTAGTGAGATCTATGATGAGCATTTTAATAGACTATGTGAGTTCAGGCCCCATTGCTGATTCAAGGCAAATGGAAATTTGAAAAATACTTTTGATGATCTCAAATGCCAATGTGGTGGCAAAAATTAAAAAAAAAAAAGGAATATATATTAAAACTATCCCAAACACAATACCTAACTCAATGACGAATCTAACACTAAACTTAGTCATAATTGAACCCTAAACCCAAACATTACCCTAAGTTTCAAAGGAACTCATAATGGAATCTTAACCTTATCCCTAGATTTAAGTCTAACCCTAAACATGGCCTCTTCTCTAACATTAACCATGAACTCAATCCTAATATACACCCTTACCCTGGAGTCAAAGCAAACCCTAACCCTAAACCTAAAACAAAATGTACTTGGAACATGAACCATGAACATAACAAAAATCCCTAAGCGTAACCCTAAACCTAACCCTGGGCGTCAACATCATCTTGGCCCTCACCCTAACCAGAACCTGATCGTAAACTTAACCTCACAACTAACCTTATCTCTAATCACAATCCTAATTGAAAGGTTCACACTTACCCTAAACCTAAGCTCAAAGGGAGTCCTAAAACTATACATACACTTGAAAGTTAAAAGTAATTTTAACCCAAAATCGAAATTCAAACCTCACTCTCCTTCTCATCCTACCCCTTCAGTACATCGTGCACCAACCATAACCGCAGCGAATAACCTAGAAAGAACACTAAGCCTAATCCCAATTTCAAAGTAAACCATAAAACAATGGTAAGCCTAACCTTAACAGTAACCTTAAATTTAATCAGAACCTCAACCCAAACTTTAAATGGAAACATAACAAGAACCCTCTCCATAACACTAAACATAAACTCAGACTTACCCCTAAACCTAGACTGTAAAATAAACCTACACTTTCCTTATACTTAATTAAAAACATAAACTCAAACCTAAACCTTAATAAAAAAAATTCATTTTAAATTTTCATCCTAATCTCACAATTTATTCTTATCCTACACTGACACTAACCATCATCACTAAATCAGTTCTGAACCTAAATACATTCTAACATTTACCTAACTTGAAGCTTACTGAAAACGCAAACCTAATTGTAATCTGGCCCCTTAATGGAAACACAAATCTAACCCTACTCTCATACCAAACGGAAAACCTCACCTTCAACTTAACTTAAATCATAACCCTTAATATATAACAATAAACCTAAACTTAAACACAGCCCTTATTCTAATCCTAAAGTTATACCCAATTACGAGCCAATCCCTGCCTCAAAGCTTACCGTAAAACACTACTTCTTACCAACCTCTCAATTGAACCATGAATAAAACAAAAAGACCTAAACTTAAACACAAAATCTAACCTTAACACTATCGGACGTTTTGTTATACTGCTAACCCTAATAATAAAATGAAACCTAACTTTATCTTTAACCCTTAGCCTAACTCAAAATCTAAACAATAACGTATACGTAAAGCTAAAGCTAGGCTTCCCTACAGCCCCTATCTTGGTCTTAAACCTACACCACCCTTAATTAAAAACCAAAAAAATAACCTCAAATCTAACTCTAACCCTAACCCTAACCCTAAATATTATGCTAACCATAGCTGGTTACCTGAACCTAACATGGTTTCTAACCTCATCAGAAACTAAGCACATACCTAAAACTACCCATTACATAACCCGTGCTTTCCCTTTAACCAAATTCTAGAAATAACAGTAAGCTTAATTGTAACAGTAATTGAGAGTGAAACCCAAACTTAATAATTCAATATAATCCTAAACTTAACCCTAATTCTAATGACCAAATGAACACTAACGCTAACCTTATTTATAACTCTGACTCTAACTGACACCACCCACCTAAAAAGAGCAATATCCCTAAAGATCAGTCCAACACATACCCAAATTTGTATGTTAACCCTAACCTCAACGCTGACAAGAAACTTAACACAGGGGTTGAGGGACTTATACTCTGACAAGCACAAGATGTTAAAAGAAATTGAAGTTTTCTTTTGCTTTGCAGAAGATTTTGAGTTTGATATACTCCCATTCATTCATTATTGCTTTTACTTCCCTTGCCTTTGAGGACTGGTTCATGAAGTCTTCCTTGAGTCCTAGGTTTATAAGTTTATTACCAATGTCTTCTTCTATACAGTGTATTGTTACAGGTCTTATACGAAGGTCTTTAATATATTTTGAGTTAATTATTGATGGAATATTACTCAACTATAAGAAAAGATGAAATATTGTCATTTGCAACAACACGGATGGACCTGGAGATCATCATGCTTAGGGAAGTAAGCCACACAGAAAAATCAAAGACCTGTATGACTTCACTCATATGTGGAATATAAAACTGAAAACAAAGAAAAAACGAAATGAACGAACAAATAACCCATGGACACAATCAATAATTTAATGATTATTTGAGGATGAGTGGGTTAGGGAGGGGAGAAAAGGGAGGGGCTGGGAGTGGAGGGGCGAAGATAAATATAAGGTGATGTAAAGAGACGTCACATTAGGTGGTGAACTGATTATACATCAAGTTGACAATGCACAGTAGAATTTTATACCTGAAACCTATGAAATCCTTGCTAACACATGTCACACCAATAAGTCTATCAAGAAAAATGAATATAAATAAGTAAATAAATAAATGATGAAAAAAAAAACGAAATTGAAGAAGGCACAAAGAAATGCAGAGATTTTATATTCATAAATAAGACGAATGTACCTCACTGAAATGGTCATGTTACCCAAAGTAATGAACAGATTTAATGCCATCCCCATCAAAACTCCAATGACAGTATTTTGAAAAATTTCAAGAAAAACATCAACAGATTTCTATGGAATCTAAAAAGGGCCCAAATAAAAACAGGCATCGGAAGGAAAAAAAACAATAATGGTGAATGTTTCACACTTTTTAACTTCAATCTACAACACACAGTGACAATAACATAAGCAGCAGGTTATTGGCAGAAATATAGGCACACACACACCAATGAGGAAGAACTGAAAACCCAGAAGTAATCCCACATATATATGTGAAGATTGTTTTTTATGGAATGCCAAAAATATAACATGAAGCAAAGAATCCATTTTCCATAAACGGTGCTAGGGCATAGAGAATATCACATGCAAAAGAATGAAATCAGACTAACAGTTTTCAACATATACCAAAATTAACTAAAATTGGACCAAAGACCTAAACATGCTACCAATAATGATAAATTGCATAGAATAAAGCGTAGGTCCCAAACCTGTAGACTTTGCTTCAGAAAGAGTTTGATGAATGTTACCTCAAAGGCAAGGGAAGTACAAGTCAAAAGAAATGAATGGGACTTTACCCATCGTAAAAGCTTCAGCGCAGCCAAAGAAACCATCAAGAAACAAAAAGCCTACCGACAGAGTGGGAGAAGACATTTGCAAACAATGACTGAAAGGGGGTTAAAACCTAAACTATATAAAGAACTCCTAGAACTCAACAACAGACAAACAAACAATCCCATGAAAACATGGGCACAGGACTTGGACAGACACTTTCCCCAAGAAGACAGATTAATCAACCACCCAAGAGATATATACAAAATGTTTAAGTGCACAGGCTATTAGAGAAATGCCATGAACTA